>CAUYRH010014990.1:0-17610 GCA_963574655.1 Perodicticus potto | reverse complement strand
GGCCTTATGCAGTCCAGGATGGCTGTGAATGTGGTCCAACACAAAATCATAAACTTGCTTAAAACATCACGGTCCTTTTGGAAAGATGTTTGGAGATTACGTAGAGACCTAAAAATAGAACTGCCATTTGATCCTATAATTTCTTTACTAGATATATACCGAGAAGACTGAAAACCACATTATAACAAAGATATCTGTACCAGAATATTTATTGCAGTCCAATTCATAACTGCTAAGTCATGGAAGAAGCCCAAGTGCCTATTGATCCACGAATGGATTAATAAATTGTGGGGCATGTATACTATGGAATATTATGCAGCCTTAAAGAAAGATGGAGACTTTACCTCTTTCATGTTTACATGGATGGAGTGGAACATATTCTTCTTAGCAAAGTATCTCAAAAATGGAAGAAAAAGTATCCAATGTACTCAGCCCTACTATGAAGCTAATTTATAGCTATCATATGAAGGCTATAACCCAATTATAGCACAAGAATATGGGGAAAGGGGCAAGGGAGGGGGCAGGAGTGGGGGAGATGGGTGGAGGGAGGGTAATTGGTGGGATCACACCTATGGTGCATCTTAGAAGGGTACAGATGAAACTTACTAAATGCAGAATACAAATGTCTTCATATAGTGATTAAGAAAATGCCATGAAGCTATGTTAAACAGTTTGATGAAAATATTTCAGGTTGTATATGAAGACAGCACATTATACCCCACGATTGTACTAATGTACACAGCTATGATTTGATAAAGACAAAAAGAAAAAAAAGTATACATTTTTATTTGTATTAGTAAATGTTAACTCTCACTCTATTTTTAAGATTTTTATTATTTTCAAAAATGTAATTTAATCTTTTTTAAATTTCAAATTGATGTGAGGGGACAAATGTCTAGGCTACATTGTTTTCATTTCTAAGGTAAAGTTCAAGCTGTAGTACAGCCCTTCACCCAGGGGATGTGCTGAACACCCTCGTATTGTGCACATTAAGTGAGCTCCCGCCTATCACCCTCCTTCTTGTCATGGACTATACTTGTGTTTTTCTTTTGTGCAGGGTTGTAGTTGTTTATATACTAGTCTCGTATTAGTATTGAGTACATTGGATACTTTTTTTCCCCGTCTTGTGATACTTCACTAAGAAGAATGTGTTTTATTTCTGTCCAGGTAAACACAAAAGATATAAAGTCTCCATCTTTTCTTACAGCTGAATAGTACTCCATGGTATACATATGCCATAGTTTATTAATCCACTCATGGACTCTCATTCTATAGTTTTATCTTTCAGCACTTAGCCCAACATCTGGCGAGGACTGGACAGTAAATATTGCTTGAGCATGTGAATTAGTTATTTTAAAACCTGCCTGCAGAACGTGTGCATGTCCTATGATTAGTCTGTGATTTCCGACACAAAAGAGTTGATCAGATAATCAAGATTCAGAGTTCCTGGCAATCTTGAAAACTCGTGAGTTCAGAAGCCACGTTGGAGGCCAAGAGTTTTTTGCATAACAGCTTGTCACAGGATGGTTTGGAACTAGTCAGTATGTAAGAAAAAGGCTTAGGATCCTGACTTACCAGCTGCTCCACACAATTTTGTTTTCTTTATCAGGTTTGTCTGGAGAGGAGTCTAAGGGTAGGGAGAGAAAAAGAGCATTTTAATTAGAAAAGAACAGTGGGGGCACCTTTGTCTCGAATGGGGCATACTGTTCCTTTTCCTCACTCTTAGTTCTTTTTTCCTACTTCATTTAGTTTCTCGCTGCTCCATAATATATTTAAATCACTGGTGTCAATTTTCAGTTTAAATATGGTGTTTATGAACATGTGCAGTTTAAAGGGGTTAAATTTTTTTGCTAAAAAATTAGCTCTATAGAGATATAAATCCTAACTCTATAATTTACTTAAAGTGGTTTTCAGTATATTCACAGAATTGTGCAAGCATTACTGTAATTAGTTTTAGACCATTATATCATCCCCCCAAAGAAATCCCATGTCCATTTGTAGTCACTTTTCATCTTATGCAATGGCTCTGTAAAATACTTCTCAAATTCTTCTATAAAGTGCTCCAGGAATGTAAACTCTCAGTAGTCATTCAATATTTATTGAAACTTCTGGGAGCCAAACACAATTCTAGGCTCTAGTGATAGGAAGACAAACAAGGGGGATGACAAAGGACTCGGGAGCTTATGTTCTATGTTGGGGTCTACAGATGGGCCCCAAATTAAAAACAAAGCAGAACAGAACCCAAACTCCCTGACAAAAGGGAGCAGGGAAGTTATGTTCCTACTATGTGCTGGGCTTTCTGCCAGATCACTAGTAAGCAGTGGACAGGCATCTGTCTGATTTCAGAGACTCTATTTTTTAAAGCAGAGCATGACAGATAAGAAAGAACTCAGATGAATAAACTCCAGGTTGTTTTGCTTTAGCCAGCTGTGCAAAGCCTTGGATTTGCTGCCTCCCAAGCCAGCTGCCTCCTAAAACATTACTTCCTGTTGTTTTGAACAAAAATATAAAGCAAACAACCCTAAGACTTTTGGTCATCAGCTGCCAATGTAAAGGCTTTTCTTCCCTGGATACAGTCAGCTTAACCAATAGCATCTTTGTTAGTGAAATTATGGGGGTGGGAGTGGGGAGAGACAAGAGTCAAAGGGTAATTAAGTGACTTACATTTCTCTTTTTTTCCTGCCATAATCCTGAGGATTTGAATTCTCCCACAAATCAAATTCAGTTTGAGTTTTAACCTTCTTATATGAAAAGCCAGGTTTAAAAATAGCTGTTCATGCTCCAATGATTGTAAACAAACATTGGAGTATAGAGTCGAATGAAGGGCAACAGACATCACATATCCCTGCAGGAATGTGGAATTTAATATAAACGGAGTAACTTTTGTACATATGTGCTATGTCTTTGCTATGTATTTCCAGCACAGTACTTCGGGGAAAAGAATCATCATGAAATGTTAAAGCTGAAGAAGGCTTTATAAATAATATAGGCTCACTGCTTCATTTTAGAAATGGGGGAACCGAGACCAAGTAAAAGGAAGTGGTTGTATATGTATTTAGTGGCAGAGATGGGCAGAATACAGTTGTCCAGTATTTCTACCAATATTTAAAAGATACAGAGCATCTGTTCATATACCTGTGAGCATATTTCCTGATTGAGTTGCAAATGGGTGGGTCACTGCAATGGGTGTGAGATTGGGAGACCTGAATTTACATCTCAGTTTAGCCATTTACCATCTTGTGAATTTGAAGAAATTGATTCATTTCTCTAAGTCCAATTACTTTTCTGGGAAAAAAATACAGCACCTTCTATATCACTTTGTAATGGTTAACTGAGACCTATAAGCAAATCTTTTAGCTCATAGTTGGTATTTCATCCACGTCTTCTTCCTTCTCTCTTCTCTCTTCCTTTTCTCTTCATTCAGGATGTTTTACATACCTTTTCATATTTCTTTCAGTTTCTTTGAGTAAGTAGATGCATTGCTACTTTTCAAGAAAAGTATCACCAGTGGCTGGGGGTTCTTAAATCAAAACTATAGCTGCTCCCATTTGTTAAGTAGCCACTATATCCCAGGAACTTTATGATCATTATTTTGACTTTCACAACATCACTGATGCTTAGTTATTTTTTTTCCATCTTAGGGACGAAGATAATGATGTTCAGAGTTGACAATCTGAAGATCCCACAACTCAAAGTCAAGTTCTGAAAGCCCAAGCTCATCTCTACTTACAGTACCTCACTAAGAGTATGACTACAAACATTTTTATTTTATTTTTTTAATTTCAGAATATCATGGGGGTACAAATGTCTTGATTATCTGAATGCTTTCTTCCAGGTTGAGTCAAAGTTATAAATGTAAACATCACCTGTTTAGTGTGCATGCAATAGTGTGCCTGTTGGGTGTGAAGTTACCCCCATCACACCTGCTTGCTTTCTATTGAGTTTTACTACCAAATGTGCACATGGGTGTTAATTGATTAGTTCCAGTTTAATTGTGAATACGTGTTTAATTTTTAACATTTCACCATAAAATCCTGGGAACAGTTTAGGGGTAGGAGAAAAATATTGATTTTTGGAGTCAGAGTGTAATTCAGATCTCAGCCCTGCCATAGCTCAAATGTATGGTGTTGGGAAGCCTATTTAAACTCCTTTGGCTCCCTATTCCTCACTTGAAGTGGGTTAACAATGACAACAACGACAACAAAGAAAACAAAATAGTAACACGTGTGTTGAATGAATGAAAGATGATAAATGAAGCTTCTTTAGCGAAGTGCTGGAAAATAATGTTGCTCACGCATGTGATCACCTTGCCCTCTGGAAACCTGGTATATGGACATTAGTTCATATGGAAGAGAAGCACTTCCAATTCTCCTCTGTGATGTCACAATTTGACCAATGCTATAGTTAAAAACACAGGGAAGATGTCAATATTGCGTGACTTTGAAAGATTCATTCATGCCTATTTTCTTGATGTTTTCTAGGCATTTTGTTTTAAACCCAAGCCACGTGCTTCATGTCCCTTATGACTCTGGTGGAATTCGCTTGACAGAGGAATAGAGGAGATATGCACGGACTTTGCATAAGAGGGAGTGAGGGGTGCTCTGGAGGACATCATTTGTTATGTCTTCCAAACCCATTCTGTGAAGACCACTGCTTTAGCTAAATTAATCTCAGAACTTAGAGCCGTAAAACAACAGTGAAAAAGAAATAGTTTCCCCCAATGAATCCTTATGAATACTATTTCTGGACAATGAGTCACATAATAATTTTTTCCTCTGTTTTCCATGTTTATCACAAGTATTAGGACTAACTGATGGACAGAGCTATTGTATCTTTCCTAAATAACTCCTTGAAAACAGTTTTAAACAGTATTTCCCCCCTCTGCTTTTTATAAAAATATATTATTTTTGCCTCATTTGGAAGTTTTCAATCTGACTGATTTTATCGTAAGCTGCCTCAAACAATTCTTTATCAGAAGGACAGAAGTGAATATGGAATTTTCATTATTGCTATTATGATTATTATTTTTGAGACAGAGTCTTACTCTGTTGCCCTTGGTAGAGTGCTTTGGTGTCATCACAGCTCATAGCAATCTCAAACTTTTGGGCCCAAGAGATCCTTTTGCTTCAGCCTCTCAAGTAGCTGGGCATGCACTGCAGGCATGCACTGCAATGCCCAGCTAGTTTTTTCTATTTTTAGTAGAGTCAGGGTCTCACTGTTGCTCAGGTTGGTCTAGAACTCCTGAGTTCAGGCAATCCACCTGCCTCGGCCTCCCAGAGGATTACAGGTGTGAGCCATCACACCCAGCCATGAGTATGAAATTAATAGATAGATGGATTGATAGATAGATAGACAATTATTTCATGATTCTAGAGATTGGAGGTCTAATTTGACGAAAGAAAAGGCAAAATAACTATCACTTAAAAATCATTGATATAATTTAAACAAAGAGGCTTTTATATAAGCACTCACTAAGGGGAAGGTACTATAATTGTTATGGTTACTACTAATAATAACACACACTCATATACTCAGCTGTGTCAGTTTACTTGATATGGAATTTGCCCCCACACATTAATTGCTTGCTTTTCTGTTACCTGATTATCTCTGAGAGACAGGAAGAAGAAAGAGAGCTACAATCGAGGTGGGGTCTGTCCCAGACATTTTGAGACTCTACTCTGACAACAGTGCCTGACATGTGTTCAATGTTCAGAAACTATTTGCTCAATGAGTGAAAAATAATGATGGTTTACATTGTTTGGCTATTATATAGCAGACCTTATACTTATGGCTTTACAGAAATTATTGCATTTAATCCTCACAATAATATTATGAGCAAAGAATTTGCAAGATCATTACTACATTTTATAAATGAATAAATGGAAACACAAAGAGATTAAATAACTTAGTGTTAGTGCATGGCAGAGAAGTCATATGCTCATCTGGGAGTAGTATGAAGGAATAAAGAAATAAAAGAATAAAATAAAGAAAGTATATCCTTTGTGATATCAGGTACAGATTGATTGAAAAGGTGAGGGGGTCTAGGCTGACTGGAAGAATGCCAGTTATAAAGAGTTACTGTGGTCATCAGATGAATAATGGCAGACCCAGTAATGGGAATTCTCATAAGCAGAGGTGTTTCTGGGGACATCAGAAAATAAAAACAAAATTGCTGATAAAAACTGATTTGTTAAATTTTATACAACATCTTCCTTATTAGCCTTGATTTTTATGGACCTGCTATCCATGCAGCAGTTTTTACCTTTAGGTTTCCTCAGTTCAATAACTACAGAAATGCTCTTTTTTTTTTTTTAACTCTCTTGTCCACAGCAGTATCTCTGGAAAACTAGGGAATTTTAGAGAAAGCTAAAATTTGATTATGAATCTTGCATAATTCATTTATTCCAGGGCCCATGAAATGCATTAACATTTAAGAGACTGATCTAAAAATGGGTATAATTGCACCTGGTTTGAGATTATTTTCCATTCTGCAGCTCTGTTTCAATTATACTACTACTTAACTTTGCAGTATTTAACAGGAGTTCTGAATACTTAATCACGGCAGCATGTGGTTTATAATGGAGCTGCCCCCTTTATAAATACCTCCCAGACTCGACAGCATCCTCCTATGCTATGCAGAGAGCAAAGTGTCATTTGAAAAAGAAGCTCATTCATATTCTTATGGTCTTTATTATGCTGTATGGGACATTGTTTGCCATGAACAAATAGAATTAATCGCAACCCAGCAAGAACTCTCACCTCAGTCATCTTGCTAGTGCCTAGGTGTTTAGTGTTGTCAGTAACTCCAATAGAACACATTCTATCAAAACATTTCCTGCTCTCTCAGATCCTCAAGCCATCTGGCAAGTCTTTTGTCTATTACTTTTACAAATTGGCAGGTTGGCAAATCGTTAGGGGAGAAAGCAAGTGACAACTTCGAGGCTCCTCGATCAGTTGTCTATTAAGTGAGATAACTTATGTGAAAGTCCTAATGCAGAGCTTGGCTGAATAGGAGTGGAATTAGTTGTGGGATGGATGGAGAGGCATCTTTGAAGCTTCATAATATTAAACACAAAGATGAATAGCTTCTCAGTGAACCGTGCAGTCCTTCCCTGTAAAAATAAGTGCTTAAAGTTCCGTGACAATTTCGATTTGTAGCAAGGTGACAGGGTTAAAACCTCATCTGTATTGACCTTTAATTTATAAGGAGAGCTCAAGCCATTTCTCTCTAGTCATATCTTTCTGGCTCTAGAAAAAGAGTCACAGTTGAAATCAGAGAGTTTTCCTAACAACAAGATATGAAACTGATTTATTTTTTCACAATGTAGTTTCTTGAAATAATCCTGGATTCATTTTTTCAGGTACCTAGACTGTTGGCAGAGAGCTGCTATCTTTTGCCATTTTCCAGAAAAAGGTTCTCTATGGTGTTAATGGAGTGCTTAAGGAAGATGAGCCTGGGGGAACTTTTTCCACCCACCAGCTCAGCTGAGCTGTTTTACTTTGTCTTTTTGGGGTAGGAATGAAGGCAACCACAGCCACCATAGGGCAGACAGGAAGCTTCCCTGGCTTAGTCTGTTATTAACCAGTAAAGGGGCTGAACAGAAACAGACTGAGAGGAACTGCAATAGCAAATTATATAGATCATGTGTTCTGGAGTCAGAAAAAAAACTAGGTGTGAATTTGGGGCTTCTCTGATTATTAGTTGTGGTCTTTGATCAAATCCATTAGCATAGCTGAGTGTCAGTTCGCTTACATCTAAAAGACATACCTTCTATGGTGAAAGGTTGTAGTAAGATTAAATGATTTAACTCATGTTCAGTAGATGCTATATGGTTTTCTGCTGAGCTCCCCTTCATGGGTAGGGCATGTGCTCATGCGGCAGCTCCTGTAACTTTTGGTTGCTAACCCTCTGCAGAGGGGAAACACCTTGTCTAGGAATATCTGAAATGTTCTCTCTTCGTGGGTTTAGGGAAGGTTGGCAGTAGCCTTCAGCTAATGGCCTAACTGATTTGGGAGTTCAAAATGCCAGGTCCCTTACTTTAAGGTGGGATAATCCTGTGACCTTATGATTCATACTTTAAAGCTTCCTATAGGGTCAGGCTGAGGCTATACCACCCCTGAGCTCACATGTTTGCCTGAATTTTCCCCTTGTCTATGTCTATCCTGACAGCATCCCCCAAACAAGTATTCAGTTCTATACCTGGGTCTCAAATTCTGTTTCTAGGAAACATGACAGAGATAGCTTGTGAAGTGTTTGCTGGGAGGCAGATACTCAAAGATTATTAGTTTCCCTCTTTATCTACCTCCTTTAGCAACTGTTTTTGAGCACTAGATTAATTTTGCCTATCTGTAGCTTTGGGACCTTGTGATGTGGGCTATTCTTACTGGGGTTAGGTGATATCTCAGGGTGGTTTTGATTCTCTTTTCCCTGAGGATTAGTGATAGAGCATTTTTTTGTTGTTGTTGTACTCGTGTATGTCTTGTTTCAGAAATGTCTATTTAAATCCTTTGTCTACTTTTTTGTTTGTTTTTAATTTTTAATTTGTTTCCCCCCTCCTTCCTTTCCTCTCTCTCCTCCCTCTTCTACCCTTCCCCTCACTTGAATTTAATTGTGTCTTTATCTTGTGTGGGTGTGTACTTATTCATCTAATGCTTTCATACAGGCATTGAGTACATCGCATACTTGCTTTTCCATCCTTGTTATACATTACACGTCCTTGTGATGTGTTCTTCAGCTCCATCCATGTTAATACAAAAGATGTAAAGTGTCCATCTTTTTAATGGTTGAATAGTATTTCATGGTATACATATACCACAGCTTATTAATCCATTCAGGTGTTGATAGACACTTGGGTTGATTGTACATCTTGGTGATTGTGAATTGCACTATAATAAACATTCTAGTATATTTGTCTTTATGGTAAAATAATTTTTTTTTTCTTTCGGATATATACCTGGTAATGGGATTGCAGGATCAAATGGAATGTCTGCTTTTAGTTCTTTCAGGATTCTCCATACTTCTTTCCAAAAAGGCTTGTATAGATTGGATCTCACAGGCTGTATCTATGTCTTCCCTTTTCTTCATACCCTTGCCAGCATCTGTAGTTTTGGGACTTTGTGATGTGGGATATACTCATTGGGGTAAGGTGATATATCTATATCTTTTGAAATACTTGCGAAGTTTTCTTCTATCATTTTGTTAAATGGGGTTTCTGTGATGTTATTTATCTCTTCTCACTTGAAAAATTCTAAAAATTGAATATTTGCTTGCTTTGTGGTATCTTATATCTTAGGTAGTTGTTCATTTTTATTATTATTTTTGTCTGGCAGGGTTATTTCAAAAGACTTGTTTTCAAGTAGTTGTTAGTGGAGGCTGTGGTCAGGTTTTATGGGATGAAGACAGTTGGCCAGTTCTTGGGCATCAGTGGTGGTTCAGAGGGCTGAGTGTGCTGGCCCAGGGTCCCCTAAGAGTTGTACATGGCCACTGGTCGTGGTGGGTCTAGGTGGACCAGTTCTTAGCTCTTTAGGTGGATAGTGTGGTCTGATGATGGTTGTGGCAGCAGTAGGCTGAGCATTCAGGTACTCAGGTGTAGTACTGGTGGCAGCAGCAGTATCCAGCTGATCTTTGGGCCTTTCAGCCACATGTGCAGGGGCCAGTGGTGGTGGCAAGCTGGGTCCTCAGGAAATGAATGAATGTGGATACTTGAATTGGGTGAGGTGGGCCTGTTCTTACGTTTCTAGATAATGTGCACATGTGTCAGTGTCAGTGGGTGGGGTGGGCCTATGTCTAGTCTCCTGAACAGCACATTCAGGTGGTAGATGGTGGAAGTGTGGGCCTATCCTTAGGCCCCTAGAAGGCATGTGCAGGCACCAGCAGTGGCAGGTAGAGTGAATCAATCCTCAAACCTCTGGGTAATGTTTGTAAGTGCTTGTGATGGCAGTGGATGGGGTGGATATCTTCTTAGATCCTCAGAGGCCCTGTGTGAGCACTGTTGGTGTAGGTAGGGTAGATCAATTCCCAGACCCCTGGACACTGTGTTACTTATCTTGATTATGATGTTATTCATTTTTCTAAGAACTCTTTATTGTTCTCTGAGTGTTCCTTTTTAATGGGAGGCTGTTTTTGTTTCATGAAGCCAATATATGCTATAATTTCTTTCCAGATGTTCTACCAGAGTCCTACAAGTCAGTGTTCAGATTATTTAATTCTGTATTTAAATCATCTTATCAAAGCCTAGTTTTGCCTGATGGTTTGTCTGGAGTCCAGAGTGACCCTCTTTGGTTCAGTAATCAACCTCTGGGCTTCCATAGCATGGGGGTAGGTTCTACCACTCTACATTCAGTCTTTTCACCAGTTATACTACCTTTAGAACAGTAAACACTCAGGCCTTTTATCATCCCCGATGCTTGCAAATGTTGAGTCTCAGGAATTCTGCAGGACAAACTGGCTAACTTATTGGTGATATTTTCATCTATGTGCATTTAAGTTGTAACTTTCTCTTATCCACTGAGTCAGATACTAACTCTTGTATTCACTTTCACTTTTCTAAAACTTGGCTGAAATTGCTGATATGCTATTGTTTCCTCTCTTGATCAATTTGTCTTGTATTCTTTTGCTTTCATTTTGGCTGAGTTTTATGAAAGATTTTGTAGTCTATTGATTACTTTTAATCTGAAGTCCCACTCAGGAATGTAACGTCTTTGATTTACTTTGTAATGTAAAGATCATAGAAAGGAACTTTTGATGGTCAGCATATGCTTTAGGTTCTTTGCCTTTGTAAATTGCTGAATTTTCTCTCTTACTCACCTTTAGAAGACAACTAGTTTGTCTATCTTGAGTAAACAAGACTCTTCCTAGTGTAGAAGACTCAAAGGAAGACAACTTCTTGGTCATATGACCTGATAGTTTCAAATAGTACTGCCCTTGGAAGGGTCTTGAGGTTGGTTTAATGCTCTGCTGTTCTTACCTTAAAGCTCTTTTTTGACTAAAATGTCTTATTTATTTTACCTGAGCACTGCAAATTATGAAACTGGACCTGCTGTGAGATCTAAACATCCATATATTTAAATATAATTTGTAGGATCATACAGTTTCAGGGCTAGTGGGCTTAACCTTCCTTTTTGTGAGTTTCTTGACAACAACCATGTAGCTGAGTTCTCTCATTATCAAGGATAAGTAGCCCACAGCCTTCTTAGCAATTCCTTTCCTCTCTGCACTTACCTCACTGACAGAGACTTCTCTCATACCTTAAGATGAAATAGATGTCCTTTATCTTATCTCTATGTACTTTCTATGACAAATTCATCAAATTGCATATGTGACAAATAAATACACATTTATGTGTTTATTCTAAAAAACATATACATTATGTCTTTGTTACATGAAACATAAAAACATGAATATATTGGAAAATACTGAACAGCTCTAATCCCTCCATTGAGAAATAACCAGAAATAACTATTGTTAATCTGTTGGCACATTTTTCTACCCTTCTGAATGCATATTTGGTAATAATGACAGTGATAGCTGATTTATTTAGTGTATATGTTGTGCTAGGGACTATAATAACTGCTTTAAATGCATTGTTGCACCCAGTAGACAGACAAATATAATTAGAGGAAATTGGTATATGACATGTATGAATGTATGTTTAGTTTTTTGCTTTTGTTCCACGGAATGTTATATCATCAGCACTTCTCTTTTCTTAAATAAGAAAATATAGTTACTTCATTGATAGATAAAGATGAAGGTTTATTTTACTTCTTGATATTTTAGTTTCTTCTTTTCTACTATATCTTTAACTCTATCTCATTTCTATCTCTATCTCTATATCTGTCTATATGCGCACAGTATTCTCCTGCAGTTTTGCTTTCCATGGTCTGAAACTATTTTTATTTTTGAGACAGAGTCTCTGTCACTCTGGGTAGAGTGCTGTGGTGTCATAGCTCACAACAGTCACAAACTCCTGGGTTCAAGTGATCTTCTTGAAATAGCTGGGAGTTTAGGCGTCCACCACAATGCTTGATAATTTTTCTATTTTTAGTAGAGACTAGGTCTCTCTCTTGCTCAGGCTGGTCTTGAACTCCTGAGCTTGGGTAATTCACCTTCTCTGACTCGCAGAGTGAGAGTATTATAGATGTGAGCCACCATGCCTGGCCAGTCTGAAATTATTAAATAAAAAATCTCCAGAAATAAACAATTTGTACATTTTAAATTGCATGTCATTCTGAGTATTATTTTAATTGTATTTTTAGTATATAAAGTCTAAGTTTATTTTATATTGGAGAAAGGAAAGAAAGTAGGGGAGAGGAGTGAGAACAAGAGAGAGAAGAGAGCAGAAGGCACAGAGTGAGAGAAGGGAAGATAGGGGTCTATTATAATTGTTTTATTATTGCTTATTGTTGGTAATTTCTTAACCTAATTTATAAATTGAATGTTATCCTAGGTGTGTATGTATAGAAAAAGACAGCATATATAGGGTTTAGTACTATCTGTGGCTTCAGACGTCCACTGGGGGTCTTGGACATTTTCCACAGGCAATGGGGGAACTACACTGTTAAAATATCAGTCTTGCCTACTTTACAGGATTAGGAGAGTCAACAACAAAAATAATGACAAAAGAACAATACATTGTTTCCTCGAAATCCTAATCTGTCAGATTTTTATCTGTGTGAAATATAATAGTAAATAATATTTATTATTACTATTTTACCAATCCAAGTAAGTGGTTGAAGTACTGTTTTATATATGAAGAAACTGAGGCTTAAGATGTATGTGGCTTTCCCAACACCACACAAGAATGGCTGGTCAAGTGGGCAATAGCCCCAGAGCCCATGCCCTGTTCACTGCTCCATGCTTTGTGAATCCTATGGAGATCTGAATGTGAAGAGGGCTACCCCCCTCAGAGGGCATGTATTAGCAGTGAACATTTGCTTCTTCCATTTTCAAGTTTTAGTTCTTCAGAAGACCCCATTTTGTTCATGTTGTTTACTTTGGAGCCTATGTTACTTGCTGCAAGAACTCTGGGGCCCCATCTAAGCAACATTGAGAGAGAGGCAAACACATTAGAATGCACTGGTAAACATTCAGGATTGGCAGCTTTTAAAAGGCTGAGGAAGGGAATGAGCAAATTTTCACCTTTGTCTTGCTTTATATTTATCTCTCATCACAGCTTCAATTTTCTTGATATATCCCTCAAAAGCCACTGTGAAATGTGACTTGAGTGACCAATTTGGGTGAAGCTATGATGGAAGCAGAGGCATTTACTCCTGAGCTTTCCCTTCTGCTTTTACCTTCAAAAGTGCAGAGACCACTTTTCTCTTGAAAAACCAAACCTTCATTCAACGCTTTTACTTTGTCAATCAAGTCACTTGCATGGCTTTGGTGCCCAAAGTTTTCTTGGAGAATTTTGCACTTTCTTACTTTCTAGGCTGGATCTATACTTACTTTGGCTAACGAAATGTAAGACATCACACAAAACAGTTCTGAGCAGAAGCTTTGAAAACCATTACATGGTTCTATTATATCTTTATTCTTTCTGTCCTTAGAATATTAAGTCTCAGGTAAGGGGTCCTCAGTCTTTCTCTTGCCTGGGATGAACATGACAAAGATCAGAGAACAGTCCACTGTGTAGGGAATGCAACACAGGTGAAAAATAAACCTTTACTGCTATAAGCCACTGAGATATTTTGGATGTATTTGATATGGTTGCATGGATGCTACAATGGTGACTTATATGGTGGGTTATACATATGAATTTTCTTTCACTCAATCAGAAACAAACAATCATTAGTTGTTACCAGTGCTCTTAGAATACTTGCAGCTGTGCACTACAAAATTCTCTGTAATGATGGTTCTTAACTTTGGCTACCCTTAGAATAATCCAAGGAAGGTATATCTCTTTGTTTAATTTGGACTCCTTGGCTCCACTCAAGGTCAGTTGAATTAGAATCATGGTGTATAAATCCTAGACATTGGTGTCTTAAAAAGCAAGGAGTGAGAACTATGGCTCCAGAGGGAAAGAACTCTGGATTCTTCAGGAATAAATGTAGTAACAAAATAGAATATCTACTTGATAGAAAAGAAGTAGAGCAGAAAACTTCCAGGAAGAAAATTGTAACTGTGTCTGCCACCACAGCTTTGCCCAGGCCAATTCTACAGTGAGGAGACAGCCTGAGAGCACCTGAGGCATCTGGACTAAACTAAGGAAGGTAACAGATTTTAGGAAAGTGGGAAATGGAGTCTCTCAGAAATCCACCCTAATCTGAGTTTCAGGGAGTTCCATGACCTCAAGAAAGACCAAATAAAAGATCTGATATATGTTAACCATCATAGTCCTTCATATCCTTCAGCTAGGATCTACTCATAGGAAATTTGTAGCACAAAGGAGAAAGCCATGTTTCCAACTTCATATATCAGGCGTTATATTGGTGTTCTGTTATGTTAAAGGTTAGTTATATAACATTGTATGAAGGGCATGTTGTACATTTCCAGTATTTCCAGAAGTGTTGGAATGGGTGATTGAAGTGTTTTAACTATTTCTATGGATATTGTTGTTTGGCAATTTGTGTACAAACGTAGACCATTGGCATTACAATTTATTGAGAGCAAGGCATTAAATTAGATATTATGACATATTTGGTGGCTATACAATTCAACCTATCTCTAAGAAGATAGTAATCTAGTTGCAGATATAAGATATCTCTACCAGGTCATAGAATATAGCCTTTTCCTTTTGAGTAAGTTATGTTCATCCATCTATCCATCCATCCATCCATCCATCCATCTTTCTTACATTCATTGAGCATTTAACATTCATTCTTTTGATCTTTTCAGTCAATATTTATAGAGGGCATACCACGTGACAGGGACTAATGCCAGGTTAATAAAGAGTCCCAATATATGCTTATCCCATGAGCTATTGTGAAAATCAAATAAGTTAGTGTAGATAGAAAGGCCATATACTGTGGCATGCTAGCAAGACACAAAGGATCATTATCACCCACTCTTTAATATCACTGCTTTGTAATCTATGTCCTGTTAATTTTCAACATGTTGACATGCACAACTATTTCCTGGAACTCCCTAGGCCTGCAATTAAAAAACTGGAAACATTCATAAATATACAAATTGACTAAACTGTCTCTAATTTGTTAGCAGACTGAGTATTTTAATCACTCTAAGATATATTGGTTAATGTCATGAAAAGGAAAGAAAAGTTTGGCTACATTATATTAGGTCAAAATTTGCATAAATATTCCATTAAAATATTTATTGGGAAGCAGGAGGGGTAAGATGACCAACCAGAGCCAGCTTTCAACTGAAGCTCCTGTCCAGGAGGAAGGGAAATGACCATAAATTACCCAATAAAGCTGAAGACTGGGAGCCGAGCTGAGAGAGAAGAGTGATAACTAACTGCACATTGCCTCTGCTGAGGCAAGCTGCAACTCCAAGAAAGCAAGTTTCAGGCACAAAACTCATCCCAAAGGAAAAGTATTCATTCCCTCCCCTAAGAGAGTTATTTTTATTATTATTATTTTTTTGCTCACTGTAGGTTTTCTATAGGCAAGTGGTGAACTGAGGACCTCTTGTCTTACCCGGGAGAAAGTTGCAGGAAGTGGGGACTACTTCTTCAGAAGGACCCTGCTGTGATCCTAAGTACTCTCTTGCCAGGCATGAAAGTTGAACTAACTTTTCCCTGCCATTTTTAATATCCAGCCCACCCTTCCCCATCTCCTGATGATCCAGAAGCCTAACCCCTGCAGAGACCGGAATACCTGCAATTCATTGCCAGGTCCAGGCACTGCAAGGGCCATGGTAGAAAAGCTGCACTGTAACAGTGAGCCCAACAGTAGTGTAGACAAAGAGAGGGAGCCTGTTGGACTTGGCTCTGCGAAAGTGCAAACCAGCTGCAGGAGGAGGCTTGTGAGCCATGTGCCCTGCACTGCTGGAACTGAGGATCCACACTCCAACCTGCTGGAGCCTTGGACCCTGTGCTCTACCCTGCTGGTGCCACCTGCCTTGAGCCCTGCCCAGCCAGAGCCATTTGCCATGTCCAAACAGAGCTTTGTGCCCAGCCCTGCCAGAACTGCAGGCCCCCTCACCCCACCCTGCTGCTGGAGCCACACGCCTACACTCCCAGAGCCGCTGCTACAGCCACCTCCCTGGCCATGGGAGTCACCTGGGAGCTGCACAGGGCCACCTCCCACAAAGATTCAGCAACAATAGAGTGATCCTTCTGGGGTCTAATCTTGGAGAGACACCTCCCCAACTCTGAGGACTGCCAGAGGAAGCCAGACCTTGCCCTATGGGGATACCAGTGCTGCAGAATGGCTAGTGCAAAGGCATAGTGGCTGAGGGAAAAAAATCATTTGGTGACTTGTTATCTTCAGATTTGAACTGAGCTCAGGTGGAACACTCCCCAGTTGCCATTTAGTACTGGAATCAGGCAAGCCTAAGCTCCCCCAGCTGGCTGGTGGCAGAGGGTGGTGGCTAGGCCGAGGGGGCATTGACTTTCCTTTGACTCTGGCAGGTACAAAGCCCTGGCACATTTGCTTACTGGAGGGAGCAGGACCACAGCCCTGTGAGGTTACCAGTGACTGGGTTTGAAAGAGGTGCAAGGTGGGGAAAGAGACAGCAGCCCCCTGGTCCAACTCTATTACTGGGTGGGTGTTTCTGACTTCACAGAGCACTGGAATGAGCCACATTTGAGCAGCCAATAGACCTCTGCTATCTAGTTGCTGGAGACTTTTTGAACTCTCCCATTTGAGAGTTGGTACTGACTGGGTCAATTGGTGTGGAACTCCTTACCTGGGTCAATCACCCAAGGATCCTCTTGGGTGGTACCCTGGTTGTGTGGCAAAGAAAAGTGTTGATTTTCCTCTTCTAGTTGTTGCTCATCAAGGGGTGAGGTATCTTTGTTGCTTGTAATTTTCCACAGCTGAGATTTCAATCCAGGGTCACTGATCCAGTAGGATTGGACAAAGACCAGCTGAATATAAGACAGAGCCACCTACCCCACCACACCAAACAGTTCCCCAGAGCCTCAGACTGTAATACTGTACAGGTCCTTTGCAAAGCTATAGGGAAAAAAGGAACAGTCACCAGGCCCAGATCCTTGGCAAAGGGCTGGTTAACCGTAACTCCAGGAGCCCCAATCCAATTTCACTTACCTGCTCATCTAGCCAAATGGTGAAAAATAATCATGGGGTGGAATCAGTGGGAAAACTCTGGCAACATGAATAATCAGAGTAGATCAACTTCCCCCAGGAATGACAAAACAGACACACCAAATGATCCCATTCATAAACAAAAGGCTGAGATGTCAGAAATCAAGTTCAGAATTTGGATGGCAAATAAGATCAACAGAATGGAGGTAAAGATGTAATTTGAATTTCCAGGAATAATTCAAAAGTTGTCTCAAGAATTCAATGAATTCAAGGACAAAATCGCCAATGATTTTGACACATTGAGGCAAGAACTTGCAGCCCTCAAAGATCTGAGCAATACAATAGAATCCCTCAGTAACAGAATGGAGCAGGCAGAAGAAAGGATCTCTGACATTGAAGACAAAGCTTTTGAATGTTCCCAAATCCTCAAAGAGGAAAAAA
>CAUYRH010014989.1:0-21653 GCA_963574655.1 Perodicticus potto | reverse complement strand
TTAATGTTTAAGTAATATACTTGGTCAAAATTGAATCCAATTTATGTGAGAATTAGTCACCATTCTTTCCTTTTTTTTTTTGTTTTCTTTCCCTCATCCTTTCATTCATCATTTTTTTTAACATGACTTGTGAGTCCCCTTCCTAGTTTATAAAATTGAAGTATACTTTTTACATAGTAAACTCTGCAAGTATTAATAATACAGTTCTAAGAATTTTTATATATGTATACCACCCAGGCCAAGATCTAGAATACCTCCATCCCTCCCAAAAGTTCCCTCATGCCCCTTCCCTAGTAAATATTAAAGTTAATACCGCTTCCATCCCCCACGTTAACTACTATTCTGATTTTTAGCACCATTAATTAATTTTACATGGACTTTGCATAAATGGGATCAAATAATGTGCACTCTAGTTCTTTGCTGATTTCACTTGATATGATATCTGTGAGATTCATCCACGTTGTGGGCAGGTATCATGGGGTTCTCATCACTGTGCTGAGCATGCTGTGAGTTCCATTGCTGCGGTGATCATCCTTGAGAAGCCCTCTGTGCACATTCATTTCATTCACTTCAGGTAAATATCTAATAGGGGAATCACTGGATCATAGAGGAGGTATATTTAACATTTTTTGACTAGAAGCTACATTTCTATTTTTCTATGTAACCTTTAATTTCTTTCTTTTTTTACATTTTAAAATATTAAAGGAGTACAAATATTTTAAGTTCACTTTTGTAATGCTTGAGTCCTGGCTAAAGGTGCATCCATCAACCAAATAGTATTCGTGGTACCCATTAAGTAGATTCCCTACCCCCCAGTTGACTTCCACTGAGTTTTACTTCCCTCTGTGCTCATAGGGGCTTATTGATTACTTCCAATTTAGTAGTAAGTGCCTGTGGTGATAGTTTTTCTATTCTTGAGGTGCTTCTCTTAGGAGAATGGTCTCCAGTTCAATCCAGATTGTTGCAAAAGATATTAATTCATCCTTTTCATGGCTGAGTAGTACTCCATGGTATACATATACCACATTTAATTAATCCAATCATGAATTAATGAGCACTTGGGTTGATTCCACATCTTTGTAATTGCAAATTGTGCTGCAATAAACTTTTAGGTGTAAATGTCTTTTTGATGAAAAGTCATTTTTTCCTTTGGGTAAATACCAAATAGTGTAATTAATAGATCAAATGGTAAGTCTACTTTTAGTTCTTTGAGAACTCTCTATACTGCTTTCTGTAGATGTTGTACTAATTTGCAGTCTCACCAACACTGTATAAGTGTTCTTTTCTCTCTGTATCCACACCAGAATCTATTGATTTTGGACTTTTAAATAAATGTCATTCTAACTGGGGTGATGTGATATCTCAGTGTAGTTCTAACTTGCATTTCCCTGATGATTAGTGACATTGAACATTTTTTTCTTTTTTTTTTTTTTTATGGCTTTGGCCAGGGCCAGGCTTGAATCTGCCACCCCCAGTATATGAGGCCGGCGCCCTACTCCTTGAGCCACAGGTGCCAACCAACATTTTCTTCATGTTAATGGGCCATTTGTATTTCTTCTTTTGAGAAGCTTCTGTTCATGTCTTTTGCCCACTTTTTGATAGGGTTGCTTGTTTTTTTCTTGCTGATTTGCTTGAGTTCTTTGCAAATTCTTGTTTTTAGCCTTTTATTAGATGGGTAGCTTGTGAACATTTTCTTCCACTCTGTAGAGTGTCTATTTGCTCTGTTGATTATTTTCTTAGCTGTGCAAAAGCCTCTTTAGTTTAATCAAATTCCATTCATTAATTTTTATTGTGGCCATGATTGCCATTGGAGTCTTAGTCATAAATTCTTTGCCTAGGCCACTATCTAGAAGAATTTTTTTCTACGTTTTCCTCTAGAGTTTTTATGATTTCACACTTTATATGTTTAAGTTTTTAAACAGACAATGACAAACAGTTTTCCAAAGTGATTGAATAGATTTACATTTCCATCAGCAGTGAGCAGTGTGAGAATTTCGGTTGCCCCTGTCTTTGGAACACCTGATTTGATCAACCCTTTTCATGCAGCTATTCTAGTGGGTAGATAATTGTATCTCATTATGTTTTCAATTTACATTCCTCTGATAAATAATGATGTGAGGGTCCTTACTGGCCATTGGATATTCTCTTTTGTAAAAGACTTCTTCTAACTCTTTTGCACTTTTTAAAAAATTAGGTCCCTAATCAGCTACATTATTAATATCTTCTTCTAGTCCATGGCTTGACTGTTTACTTTCTAAATGATGCCTTTTTATGAAAAAGCTCTTATTATAAAGTAGTTCAATGTATCACTCTATCCATTTATGTTTAATATTTTTGTATTCTGTTTGAGAACTTTTTGCATACTCCCAAGGTTGTTAAGATACTCTTTCTGTTTTCTTCTAGAAACTTTGTTGTATTGTCTTTCACATATGTCTATAATCCACCAAAATCAATTTTTGTATATAATGTAATAGAGGACAAAGCTCATCTTTTCCTTTTTGGGTATCAATTATTCCAGTAGCATTTTTTAAAAAGACCATCTTTTCCCCCCACTGAATTGCAATGAAGTCTTTGTTATAAATCTTGTGACCATATATGTGTCAGTCTGTTTCTGAATTCTCTATTTTATTTCATTTACTTTTATATTTGTGTCTCCTTGCACCAGTACCATACCATCTTAATTACATAGCCCTATGGTAAGTTTCAAAAATCTGTTCTTCACTTTCTTTTAACAGTGTTTTGTGGTTTTCAGTGTAGCCGTCTTGTCCATCTTTTGTTAGATTTTTTTCCTAGCTATTTGATATTTTTGATTCCAATATAAACAGAATATTTTTATTATGGTCAGAAACATCATAAAATTTATAATCTTAGTCATCTTTAAGTGTATAATACAGTTATGTTAACTAGACGCATATTGTGCAATAGATCTCTAGAATTTTTTATTTTGCATAACTGAAACTCTATACATACACCCACCGAACAATAACTCTCCATTTCTCATTCCCCACTTCTCAAAACCTTTCTATTTCCATGGGGTTGACTACTTTTAATACCTCATAAAGGTGAACTCATGCAGTGGTATTTTTCTTCCTGTTACTGGCTCATTTCACTTAACAGCGTCCTCCAGGTTCATCCATGTTATAACGTATGACAGGATTTCCTTCTTTTTTAATGCTGGATAATATCCCATCGTATATCTATGCCATGCTTTATTTCTCCATTCATGGATATTTAGGTTGTTTCCACCTCTTGATTATTGTAAGTGACGCTGCAATGAACGTGGATATGCAAATATCTCTTTGAGATACTGTTTTAAATCCTTTTGAATATATACATTTGAAGTGGGACTGCTGGATCATACGGCAGTTCTATTTCTGATTTTTTAAGGAAATTCCATAGCATCCATACCATTTTATATTTCCTATGAATAGCATCTAAAATATCTCACTACCCAACTGTTTGTTGCCAGTATCTAGAAACAAAATTTTTATACCAACTTTTCTGATACTTGCTCAATTCAGTTATTATTTTTAAAATTTTGTAGATTCTTTTGGATTATCTATCTATACAACCATGACATCTGTGAATGAAGATGGTTTTACTTGTTCATTTCCAATATTTACACATATTATTTCTTTTTCTTGCTGTATTAAAATGGTGAGGACCTCAAGACAATATTAAACAAAAGCGGTTATATATACTGTAAGTTTTTATCCTTTTTCTATGTTTAAGAAAGTTTCCTTCCTGATGAGCCTTATTGGAAAGCAGAGTTTGCCTTCTGCTTTCTAGAAGCGGAAATGCCAGATGCTTACACTCCCAGTTTTCTTTGAAGCTAAGGTATCAACTCAGTCAATATCCCCATGGGAAACACCAGGCACACTCAGATGGGATTCTGGACAGAAATTAATGAAGGGCTATGTATAGACATGTGGGCAAGGTTAAAGGAACTAATAACAGATGCCAAGGCATTTAGAGATTAGCAACAGTAGGAATCTGTGTCCATGCTCAGGCGTGGAAAGGGCAAGGGGAAGACACAGTGTAACTCAAGCCTGGTGAGTTTGGAGCTCTCAGAGAGGACTACCCATGGAGCTGAAGTCTTGAGGGGATGCAGGCACTGCCTGAATTGCCACACTACAGTGAGAAGAAAGCGAGAACAAGTAGAAATGCTCTGGCTTCTCTCTCCTCTCACCCTCCAGTTTTCTACTGGTACCTTTCATTGGTCCAACCAAATGGAAACCATTTGAGGGCGAGGCAGCATGGGTGGAGTCATCCATTGGGATAGGGTCCTGGGACACCAGAAAGCTAGAAAGGGTGGGACATGAGGGTTGAGATGGACATGAAAGTAACTGGTGTAGGCAAGAGCATGGGACCTGGGCTTGGCCAGTCCAATGCACCCTTCCCTCCAAGAAGCTATGATACAAAGAAGAAGCAGTAGGGAAAACTTGTCCAAGTCATAGCAATAGGGACAACACTGAGTCCAGGATCAGGATTGGCAGTGTCAGGAACAAGGGAGGCATCTGGTGTGGCAATGCTATGAGCTACCCAAGATCTCTTCAACAACTTCCTCTGCCATTTAAATTAGCCAGAGTTAAATTAGCTTGGGCACAGACAAGAACCTGACCAAGTGTGCCCCAATAGTGGACAATTTATGTCAATGCTGAAAATATTTTAACAGCATCACACCCTACCCCTTGATTTTAAGGCCATAGGATCAATATGAGATATCTTCCTTAGCATCAATTTTACTTTTACAAATGTTTTTTGAAGAAAATTAAGCAAATTTACTAATAAATAAATTATTTCTCATATTGAAACAAGCACATACAGAGGGTAGCAAAAATGTGTACATATTTTAAGAGATGTTATCTTACTTTTATTACTTTTCCAAGTTGAGTTGAAGTCACCATTACTGGTTAAGTGGACCTAGAATGCTGTGCACGTCCATTTTTACCTGTAATTTGTACACTTTTGGGGAATGATCGATTTTACTTCCAACAAGATCTCTTAATATCTATATACATATTTTGGCATCCTCTATATATTACACAAATGAATCCAAAATTTGGTGAACTTCTCAAAGCAAAACTTATGCTTTGGCTGGGCACCCATACTTTGGGTGGTAGGTTTGAACCTGGCCAGAGCCTGCTAAACCAACCAACCAACAAACAAACAAACAAAACAGAAACAAACAAACAAACAAATAAAAAAAACTTATGCTGTCAAAGAAATTCCAGGCTAATAGCTGTCTATAGCTTGAGAGAAAATATTAGGGAAAATCACACCAGAGTCTCTGACTCAAAGGCCTGTGCTATGAAAGATCTTTCCACAACATCAGATTGGTTTAGGGGCCCAGCTCCCCTTCAAAGTGCTACTGATAGAAAGGACAGATGGCTATAACCCAACCATTAGGATTTACATACAAATGCTGCATTTGAAATGAAAGAGAGTGATTGACTTTAGTAAATATTTTTATTAATATATTTTCAAAGGCTCAGTGAGAATCTTGCCTGAGCAGCCTGGCCTTTGAGTGCTGGGCTTCTACCAATATGACAATAACCTTTGGCTTCTACCAATGGTGCAACACCCACTTAACCCCTGTATTAGTTGGTGTTCTCTGGAGAAACAGAACCAAGAGATTTAGTATAAGAAATCATCTCACACTACAGCGGAGACTAAGAAGTCCTAAGATGCTATGGTCAGCAAGCTGGAGACCCAGTGGCACCCATGTGTGGTTCCAGCCCAAAGCCAGCAGGATTGGGATCCAAGAAAGGCAGGAATTGCAACCTGAGTTCCAAGGCAGGAAAAGACCAATGTCCCAGTTCAGGGCAGTCAGGAAAGCATAGGAGTTCCTGCTCACTCAGCCTTTTTTTTTTTTTTTTTTTTTGAGACAGAGTCTCACTGGAGACTCAGTAGAGTGCTCTGGCATCACAGCTCACAGTAACCTCAAACTCTTGGGCTTGAGCGATTCTTTCGCCTCAGCCTCCCTAGTAGCTGGGAGTACAGGCTCCCACCACAACACCCGGCTATTTTTGGTTGCAGTTATCATTGTTTTCTACCTGGCCTAGGCCACATTCAAACCTGCCACCCTCGGTGTATATGGCCAGCACCATAACCACCATGCTATAGGCAACGAGACTCACTCAGCCTTTTTGTTCTATGTTGGTCTTCAGTTGATTAGATGAGGCCCACTAATGCTGGGGAGGGTGGGAAATCCACTTTATTCTACTCTCATCCAGAAACACCTTCCCAGATGCTCCCACAATTGACTAAATGTCTGGGCGCCACATGGTCCAGTGGAATTAATACACAAAATGAACCATCATAACCACATAAATACAAAAGTCCCAGTGGTCCTGTCTCCCATGCCACCTAGAAAGGCAAAAAAAAAACACTTAGATAGTCTAGGCTGCCTTGGACACACCTGCTGAGAGGCCTGGCAGAATTGCTGTTTCTCCCCTGATCCCTTGAGGTCACAGATTCCATGAGGAGTGTAGGCTGCCAAACAAGGGTCCTGTCTGCCTCTCCATGGTGATGCCTAGGATGACTAGCTTACCCTGATTTGCCCTTGGATTTCCTAGACTTAACATTAAAAGTCCTATGTCTTGGAAATCCCAGGCAAACCAGTCTCAGAGGCGAGCAGCTACTAACCTTCACAGCTCTCTGGAGTAGGAATCTTTCCCTTTCTTCCTTGTTGACCTAGAGAAGAGGGGTGGAAACCTTAAAGTTTGTTTTCTTTTACTCTTACCATTACATGTTTTGTTTTCTTTTATTGTCTATCATAATGGTTACAATACAATTGTAAGTCTAAGGCTCCCTTGTTTAGAGGAGAAAGGACCTGAACACTGGTTCTTAATCAAAGGAATACATTCAACGAGGCAGGGTACTCTCCAGCTCCCTGCTCAGCTCCCTCAAGGGCAAAGCTGGTGCATGGTTTATGTGGGCTGGAGGTGACATGGTCATTGTTCTCTAGGATCCTCGTAAGGGCTACTGATTCTTGGCACCATGTTTGGGTTTCTCAACATGCTCTCACATTGGCATCTGCTTTATGGGTTCCTTCCAACCAAGCACAGCTCTAAACAGGAGTTTAGTTTTGATATCCTCATCAAAGAGTATTTAGCCTGTTCCAAGGGAGCTTCAGAGCCATGCAGTGTTAATCAGAAAAGATTGGTCCTGGCCTCCCTGGGAGTCCCCACACACCCCCACCCCACCCAAGACAACAATACCATCAGAAACACGAATGGAGCTCTGAACAAAAAAGAGGAGAGGGAGCCAGAGAGGGAGGCAGAGCAAGATAGTGAGGGTTTTTTCCTCTTTCTTTTCTTTCTCAGGTAATTTGGGGCTGTTATAGTACTGCTGTTAGCTTGCATGTTTTCCCAAATGAGATGTTGCCTGCTTATACTCAGAGGCTCTCAACAAAGGGAAAAAGAAGGCTGTGGATATACAACCAAGGCAGAAATGAACCTGCCTGGTGTATGTGTGGTGGGCCCACTGGGATGGAGCAGACTCTGGGAGAGACTCCACATGGGCCAGGGTTGGCCTAGCAGGAGACCCCCATGTCTGGCCTTTCTGTAGTGACAGCACTGCCTCCCACTCCTGCCCCCGACCTGGGCCATGTTTTGGGCATAATGTTATTGATTATTAATAGTTGCTGGTTTTGTTGCTAACAACAATACATGTACACGGTGCCCAATTCAAGAGGTACAAAAAGGTCTTCATTCAGCCATGTCCCCCAGCTCTCACTTCTCTTCCCCAGAGGTGGCCACCGCCATTGTCTATCTTTTCTCTCTCTGGAGACAGCCTGTGAGTATTTTTGTGATGTAATTATCCCGACTGATGTCTGCAGGAGACACTGACTTGAATGCAATACACAGTAGTTTAAGGACCCAAAGCCTGTCTGGCCACGTGACAAAGCCCCAGAAGCAGAGTTTGCGTGTGTGTATGTTGTGAGGGGTGGGAGAAGCAGGGACAGTCTGTCTCCAAGGAAAGAGCAACACAGGGAGAGAGAGTGTGAAGGAGAGGAGGGGAGAGACTGCTCTGTGCTGATGTGAGCGTCCTCCAGCTCCCTCCCCAGGCTGGGGTCCAGACTGTGAGCCTCTCAGGACCGAGCTGGACTTGACAAGCTTGGGCACAGGACTTCCTTCTGGGGGCTGGGGCCTGGAGATCATCTACTCCACCAGTGACTTTCCTGCTTTGTGTTGGGCTTGCTAATTCACACAGTGCTCCTAGAATACTTGGAACTATCTGAAAGTTTCTTCTCCTGTTTTTTAAAATAGAATTATTATATTGACTGGAGTCTCTTTCCACGCAGTTTTATTAAAAAGCTAATGCTTCCTTCTAGAACTGAGATAACAGCTTTCATGGGCAGGTAGTAGGTGGAAGGGCAGTACCAAATGAAGCCAGCTTTCTAATTGTGGGTGTATGACAGCAAGGGGACATCTGAGGGCAAGGCCACTGGGAAAGCCCACCCTGCTTCCCGAGCCAATGGGAAGCACAGGCGTGTAGGGCAGGGAGAGAGAGGTGCATGTGGTGGTGCAGTCAGGCCAGCCCCGCCCCTGCTGCCAGCCCGGGGCTCTCTTCTACCAGAGGATGTGATCTTAGAGACAGCTGCAAAAGAGGCTCTTGCCACCAGTGCTGCCTCCGATGAGCTCAGTGAGCAGGAAGCTTTTCTGCAGCCCATCTCCCATGCAGATGAGGTTTTCTGGCAAGCCATGGCCCAGAATCAGCAGTGGCTCTGTGCTGCCACTAAAGTCTTCACTGCTCTGGGCCTAGAAGGGGATGCTAGACCATAGAAGGCCCAGTCTTTGCTCTTCAGAACTTATAGTATAACTAAATAGATGGTTAAAAAAAAAAAAAAAAAAAGGTAAAAGTTAAACAGACGAATTAGCCACGATTTGATGATGGCAGAAAGAAATGCTATGGAACAGTCCGAAATGAAAGGGAAACACATAACTGCCCATGGGAGCTCCATGCAGGGGGGCAGACAGCGAAGGCTTTCCCCAGGAGCTGAGATTGGAGCTGCATGGTGGAGGTGGATACACTGGGAATAGAAAAGATGATTGAGCCACATCAGAGGGAATCAAGCAAAGCTCAGAGAACCCGTCCCCTGCCCAGCCATGGACAGTCCAGCCCTGACCGTGGGAGGCTCTGTGCTGCCACGGGTCAGTGCTCAGGGCAGGCCTGCTAGCAGAGCCTTTGCTTCCTGTGCTATCCAGGGACATCTCCAGAGGTCCTTCTCTCTTCTGTCACCTGCTATCGCCTGGTGCTGGGACAGGGGGAGTCCAGCAGGTCCCCCCCAGCTAAGCAGCATAAATGATTTTTGCTGCTGCATTTTTCTTCTTGTGCTCCCTTGCTTCTAGGGAGAAAAAGACAAGAGACATAGAAGAAAATTGCTGCTAATGCTCCCTCCCCTGCCTCCATTAGAGCTGTCACTTATAAATACTTCCCGAAGAGCCAAGCTCCATTGTTCGGGAAGTCCCACTGTCTCCATGCTGTTCGTGCCCCACCCCATCTCCCAGGGAAAACCCCCTGGGGTGTGAGGAAGGCACCCAAGGAGCCCAGTCCAGCTGGTCACAGTGGGGGGCAGGGGCCCAGAGAGGAGTGAAGGAAAGAAGCCACCACCCCCACACAGGGTCAGATGCCAGGGTGGTAGATGAAAGGCCCAGAGCCCTTGACACAGAGCTCAGAATCTTGGGGTGCATTTTGGGAAATGAATCACTAAAATCAAAAGAACCCAATATCAAGAAAAAAGCAAAGCTTGCCCACACCTACCTTCCTGCTGACTCGTGGTGAGGTCCTGGGCTGAGGAGACAGGCCCTGGGAGGTGCCGAGGCACCCTGCTGTCCACAAGCCCTGTGGGAGGACACCCCGATCTCTGGGGCTGCACATCTCCAGCAGTTGTCACCCAGGACCCCCTAACTCCCAGACACAGATGGTAGAGCGGCTGGAGTAGGAAGGGGGCCCACATGGTGGCCATGGCCACACTCACCCATGCGTAAGAGGCGACCAGACCAGGACAGCTTCACGCCACCCTCCCCAGCTCACCTGACCCTCCCGCCTTTTCCGTCGCACAGCTAGGATTTTCTGCCCCCTAAACGTTTGCCACACCCTCTCGGGCCTCTGCAGGGGTGTCTCTGTGCCCTGATGGGCCCTCTGGACTGTGGTACATCCTTTTGAGGGTAGGTGTGGCACTGTCAGGGCACTGCTGTGTCCTGGCTCCGGCTTGTGCCATGTTAGCTTGGCATGGATTGCTATATAAACTGCTCTTCCGGCCGTTTCCAGTTTCCCCTCACTGATTTATTTACCTGTTCCACTTCCCTCACCCCTGGTGAGCCTCTCTCTCAAATTCCTCTATTTCCAGAGAAAGAGATACCCTTTTCATGCACCCTCCCGATCTGCCTCACCCAGCTACAATTTTTCTTTTCTTACCCATCTGGTACAAAACATTGACACCTCTGGATTGGGCCCATAGAATGTGTCTGAGTTGGGTTGATTTCTAGATGCCTTTAGAATTGTTTTAGCAGCCCCTCCATGACATGCTAGCACACTGTTGTTGCTTCTTAATTCCTGCAATCTGAAGGCCAGTGCGGTGCCTCACGCCTGTAATCCCAGCACTCTGGGAGGCCGAAGTGGGTGGTTGCCTGAGCTCACAGGTTCAAGACCAGCCTGAGTCACAAGGAGACCTCATCTCTAAAAACAGCCAGGCATTGTGATGGGCACCTGTAGTCCCAGCTACTTGGGAGGCTGAGGCAAGAGAATCACTTGAGTCCAGGAGTTTGAGGTTCCTGTGAGCTGTGATGCCACGGCACTCTACCGAGGGCAACAAAGTGAGACTGTCTCAAAAAACAAAAAACAAAAAACTGCAGTCTGTCGCGAGTTAGTATCTCTCTTCTCAGCTTGGATGGTCTTCTTCTGCAAAGCACAGCATGGGGGACACATAGCAAACCTGTTGACAGTTTTGGGGCTCCCTCCAGGTAGGGAGAGTCCATGAGCAGAAGGATTCTTGCCACCCCCAGGACCTTCATCTCTCCAGCACCAAGCTATCTGGCTGCAGCAACAAGCTGCAAACCATGTCTATTGTAAAGAAAAGGAAAGTGGCTCTCAGCTGCACATGGGCGACGGAGGCTGGCGTGGAGAGAAAATGAACAAGAAGCTCAGTGCAACGAACACAGAGCTCCGATGATTCCCATTCAATTCCTTGTCTTTTGCAGGCTGCCAAAGACTTGCATTTTCTCACCCAAAGATTGAAAACTGTTACTTGATTGAGTCCCTCAGCAGGACTCAGGATAAACAAGGCAAGGCTTTCATATTGCCCCCACCCCCACCGGCCCCTTCCCTACTCCATCAACTAGGAGAACATGCTGGTAGAGGCCGAAGACGGTCTGTAGAGGGAATTTCAGCCCAGATCAGAGAATGTCTGCTCTCAAGTCAGTGGCTTTTTATCTTGCTCAGTATTTGACAGGCAAATCAATTCTTTCTTTTTTTTTGCAGCAGTTTCCATTCTCATTCTGATCAGCTCACAGCTGGTGGAGAGAGATGCTTGTCTCTCAGGGCTGCCTCCATGCTCCTGATTGGGGTTTCTGAGGAAAAGGAGGAGAGGGCCTAACTGCTTGTGGTCCTGCCGGCGTCAGGAGTTCTTATGATATGGTTCCCGGGGAAGCCACAGAACAAAAAGATGTCTGGAAACAGAGAGATTAATACACTATAGAAGAGAAATTCACCTTAAAATAATAGAGGACAAAGGAAGTGGCTGGGAAGAAGGAAGAGACACGGAGTGTCTGCCGTGGGTTGGCAAAGACAACGTGTACACACTGTGAAAATGAGATTTGGTAACCTATCAGCTTACTGCCTCTCTCTTGCCTCTTATCCTTCTGATCATCCAGACCTGTCTCTTTTTACACCCCAAGTCCCCCCATACCTCCCCACCCCACACTACCCTACTCCTACACAAATAAACTCCAAAGGAGAAATTTCCAGGCAGCTTCTCAGATCTTTTTTGATGCGATCAGGAGTGTGGTTGCATCAAAAAATCAGAGAGGTTAGAGGAAAAGGGGAGCAGGTGGGTTTAGCCAGAAATACAAAGAGGTCCTATATATAATTTTTAAAAACTAGAAAAGAGGGAGAAAGCCAGGGAAAGTGAGAAAAATGAAAAAGAGAGAGACAGAGGAAAGAGTCCTCAGAGGGTGCTGTGGGCTTGGGACTGTAGTCTCTTTAACGTTCTTCCTTGTGATGAAAGTTGAAATTCCTTCCACACCACCTTTGGGCCAGTGCCACTCTGTGCCTGTTTAAACACAGTTCCATATGAAGACTCATGAGCCATGAGAGTCTGCAGCCATTCCCAGGTTGTTTCCTGAGACTCATTCTGGACCTCAGATACAAGCATGTAAGCTTTCAAACTTTATCCTAGACCTGAGTCAAGGGCACAGAGTAGAACTTCTTAGGGACTAGCCAGGTACTAGGGCACATCTGTCAAGGGATATGGGTGGGTCAGGACTAGCCAGAGGGCAGAGCAATGACCTTGAATGAAACCAAGGAGGATGGACACTGGCATTCTCTCACTGCCTAGAAAGAATCCCCGTTTCTTAGTAGACTCAATTTTATTGAAATTAGGATAAAAACAAATTGTTCAGCTTCATAATTTTTTTTTTTTTTTTGTATCTTGATTCAGTGATCTCATATAACGCCACCTGGAACATCCTGTTCCAAATCCAAATCCTGTATTCTCCAGCAAATTGTAATGCAGGCTTCATATCATCTCCCTGATTTCTCTGACTTTGAGGTTACACCGAATGAGCCACATGGGGTCTCGGGATTTATGCTGGTCACAAGTCCATTTATCCTTAAATGAGATTAAAAAAAAGTAGTTTTGTTTTCAGAGTCTATTGTTGGCACTTGATGCTTTAAAATAAAATCGTGGCATCTAAGCCTTCTGAATCCAGCAAAGCTGTGATAATTATGAATTTTAAAACAGTTTCAGCACTGATATACAAAAATTAAAAAAAAAATAGAAAAGGACTTCTGTCTTTCCTTAAGTTATCCCCACCCTAGTTTGTCCCAATATTTTATTATGAGAAAAGTATCACCTAATGCAAAGTTGACAGACATTTGCAGTGAACACACACACCTACCAACTAAATTCTTCCATTAACGTTTTACTATCATGCACCGTCATGTCCCTGTCCTTCTGTGCATCTCTCTTTCCATCTACCAACCCTTCCTATTTTTGATTTCTTCCAAAGCAAATTGCGAACATCAGCACGACTCTCCCTAAATACTTCACTAGGCCAATAAACACAGGAGAGAAATGTTCAACATCTCTAATCATCAGGGAAATGCAAATCAAAACCACAGTGACATATCACCTACCTCCAGGGAGAGTGGCTCATGGTAATGTCCCTAAACAAGAGATGCTTGTGTGGACACATAGAAAGGAACTCTTTTATACTGCTAGTGAGACTGCAAACTTGTATCACCTCTGTGGAAAGTAGTATGGAGATACCGCAAAGAACTAAAGGTAGACCTACCATTTGATCCAGCTATCTCACTACCGGGTATTTACCAAAGGAAAAAAGTCATTTTATCAAAAAAAAAAAGTGCACTTGAATGTTCATTGCAGCACAATTCACAATCACAGAGATGTGGAATCAACCCAAATGCCCATCAATACATGAGTGGATTAATAAGACGTGGCATGAATACACATAGTACCATGGAGTACTGCTCAGCCATAAGAAAGGTGAACTACTACCTTTTGTAACAACCTGGATGGAACGGGAGACCATTCCTCTAAGTGAAGTATTGCAAGAATGGAAAAATAAACACCACATGGACTATAAAATTAGAAATAGTTGATCAACACCCACGTGCGCATTTGGTAGTAAAATTCAATGGAAAGCAAGCAGGTGGGAGAGGGCAGAAGAGGAGGGGTAAGTTCACACCGAATGGGTAAAATGCACGCTATCTGGGTAATGGGGACACTCATAACTTTGACTCAAACTGTACAGAAGTAATTCATGTCATCAAAACATTTGTACCCCATAATATTCTGAAATTTAAAAATAAAAGAGTTACTGAGAACAACAATAACAAAAATGCTTCAGTGTGGAAGCTGATGCATTAGCTACATCTCAGTATTTGTTATTGAGATTTCCTTTATTTTGAAACAAAATTCACACAAAATCATACATCGTACCTGCATTTGCTAAATGTTGACAAAGGCATGCACCTGTTGGAACCCAAATCCATGTCGAGGTATAGAACTTTGCCATCACCCCAGAAAATTCTCCAGTGCCCCTTCCTCATCACTTCCCTCTCTCTCCTACCGCAAGGCAACTACCTTCTTGATTTTTTTTCTTGCAATAGATGATGTTCGTCAGTTCTAGAACTTCATATAAATGCAACCATACTGTATATTCCGTTCTATTTTAGTTGAAAAATAAACTCAACTTTAGCCTCCTTCAGTGTAGGCAATACTGGGATATTTTTCACTGCACAATCTAGAAAATAGGGGGTTTTCTTTCTCTCCATAAAGATCAGAGTCCCTGGGTCATCAGTCCTGATGGTCATCAGTCGAGATGCTGCCTGCAGGCTGAAGTGGTCTAGCAGGACGTCCACACTAGGAAGACCGGGGAGTGTTCGGGTTAGATACGCCTCATGGTGGGTTCCCACAGGCCCTCCCTAACTCATCAGCACCTGGGGCTCCCAGAACACTGAGGGTTTGTTTAGGGCCTGGTTGTCCTCCAGGAATCAGGGTACACAGGCCACTTGGCCTCATAAAACAGGGTACCCAGGTCATTTGGGTGCTCCATCCCCAGATCGGAGCTACAATGGAGTGGGGGTTCCTGCAGAATTCATGACTAGGGGGAAATGCCTTATTTTCCTGTGCACTCTCCAGGGTGGACGTGCCCTGGGAAGGCACTGCCTGCCTGCTGCGCTGTAAGCCCGCCCACCAGCACGAAAGACAGGAAGCAGAGGGAAGCAAACAGCCCACATTCTGAAACACTCATCAGCACGATCTGGCCTCAGAACGTTCTTGTAGCACGAGAGCTTGGGGACACAACTGAGCGGAAGGAACTGATCAGCGAGGGGAGGATGGGCAACGAGACGGCAGCGTCTACCTCCACTGACATGCAGGGCCGGAAGCAGAGGGCTCCAGACAGAGTCTCAGTCATGTTAACTGCCTTGCTGTGGACCTGACCCCCTGGTCACGACTGTCATGCCTTCTGGTGCTGTGGAACCCTACAGTGACAACAACAGTGGTCGTGGTGGTGGTGACGACGGTGATCATTACAGGGGGATGAAAGAGAAGATGCTAAAGAACACAGAGCTTCCAACTGAGAACATAGTCCAAGTTTTTCCAGCACAGCCAAATATGCATTGAGCACCTGCTCTGTTGTAAATGGTCCTTAGTACTATGGATTCTGAGATTCAAAGATTTGATGAGCTGGCTGAACCCCTAGGGTCACTGTCCGTGGGAGCCTGGCCAGCCCATGCTGCACCTCTTCACCCTGGCTGTAAAGTGAGGATTTTTTGGAAATTCTTATGCCTTGCATCATAGGGATGGGGAGACTGGATCCTCACAGCAGAAGCCAACCTGGTGGAGAGTACGTGTTAATCCACCTGGGCAATGACGGGGAGGGCGTGGAGGGTGGAGCAGGAGGAAGAGGGACCCGTTTCCTCATACGGCCTAATGTTCATAAATATCAAGGCCGAGATCCTGCCTTGATAGGGCTGCAGGTACAAAAATCACTGAAAGGACAGGCTCACAGGTTCAGAGTTTGTGAACTGGAGCTAATAAGAAAGCTAATAGAGGTAATCAGAGACCAATTGATTATCAAGGATGAATTGAGGATTATTATGGGTTGATATATATTAAAGCTCCAGGACCATGTGTCCTGAAGGCATGAACCAAACTGTGAAATCCCCATCTTCCAAAGATAGAGTTTGCAGGGGAGACTGGGAGCCCTGCACCGCAGCTGGCACGGGAAGCAAGTCCACACCACTGGCAGTGGAGGGAGTGCCAGCAACTGAACTTGGAGGCTAAGGGCTGGCCGGTGGGAGCGCATAAAAGATACATTTTTGTCTACATGCTTTGAGTGTACATTCCCAGTCTGGATCCTAGGCTCTTCTTGGATGCTCATTCAACAAATACACGCTGATTCAGTATCCTGTCCCCATAAATGTGTTGAATTTGTCCCATTCAACAAACACACCTTGATTCTTTACCCTGTCCTAATCTAATTGAAAGACAGCCGGTTACTTTATTTCTCTTTCCCCACCTGCTTCATTTCCCCCTTCTCATTAAATGCAAAAACAGGAATGAAAAGAAGCCCATTGTTTGCAAACTAAAGCAAGAGGCAGGGGAGGTCAGTGAAAGCCCGCCATACCCCCGTGACCTGGCTGTATAACAGTACACATGATCACCATCCTCAGGGTACTCTCAAGGGTCAGGCTGAGAACAACTGGAGGGATCAAAGTGCCTCAGATGGGGCACAGGAGACCGGGGTTCATGGGCGCCTCCAAGCTCCAGGAGAAGATGTCAAAGCCAAGAGCTGCTCCAGCCTTCCATGGTGTAAACCCAAATCCAGAGCCCTCCAGGAAAAACCCTCTTAAGGATTGACCCACCCTCACCCCACCTACTTCACCTACTTCCCCCTTCCCTCGTCTAAGTCCTAGCCTCATGCTGCCTCTGCTGCCGGCTCCATCCACCCATTGTCACACTTTCCCCGGCTTTGTTCAGGATGCTCCTTCCCCAGGGGAGAGCCTGGAGACGTCCCCACGTGTGCCTCCGGGAAGCTCTTTTTCTATGGGGTACCCTTGTCCTCCCAGTCCTGGAACAGCTGTCCAGCCACCCAGGGAGAAGCCTGAGTCACTAACGGTTGGGTCACCAGGTAGCACAATCACATGCCTCAAAGGGCAGTGCCATGGGGAAATAGCCCAAAGAGGGCTCAGCCCTGCTGTGCCCACAGAGGGCCAGCTGCACTCAGCTCACCAAGCCCCTGCCATGGACGACACAGTAGGCTTAACCTCCCGCAGGATCCTCATGGCCTGACCACAAAACGGCTTGTTGAGCTTCTGTCCATCATCTCGCCCCATCTGCCCATTTGTCTCTCTGTCGCTGTTTCATGCTCCCTGAACATTCATGGAGGCAGAGGTGACTCTGAGCAGGGACCCCCTGCACTCCCAGCAGATGCAGTTCAAGGTACCTTGCCTTCCTTGACAATTTAAAGAGCAAGAACTGTCATATCCCTGGTTTCTATGCTCAGTGAAGCATTGCCAATTAAGTTTCTCTGGGGACATTGCCTCTTTGGAAAGCCATTCTCAGGAGGGCTGAGTCTCCAGGGCTGATAACCAGGAATCCCTACCTGGAGGTACTGAGGGGCCTGTTCCAAAGGAGGGCTGCTGGGAGTGCTAATGCTTTCTCTCGGGCCTTCCTGTGGACACCAGAGCTAATGTAAGAAGTCACCTTCTTCCAGGCATTTGAACCCTTCACTGACTATGCTCTTTCTAACCACATACATACACACAATGTGCACACACACGTGCACACACACATGTGCACACATGGACGCACATGCCAGGTCCCACTGTCCTGGCAGATGCCCTAGCCCCTAAGCATTGCCTTTCTACCTGAGACAGTTCACAAGACCGTTGTCCAGTAAGAAACTACAAAGTACCATTTGTACTTTCTCAGTGAGTTATACTTTGCTTGTTTGCATCAATGTCATCTGTCTTGCAGGGGACACTTCTAGAGGGCCCTGAGAGTTCTTCACCTTAGGGAACTCTGCACCTGTTCAACTCAGCTTGCAATTATTCTAATGCAGGAAACAGGATCCAGTCCTAAAAAAGAACATCCTCCCAATTATCACTAACTAGATTGTAAAGGTGTGCTGGGATTTTGCAGCAGCTGCTTTGCTTAATATGAAAATGGCCTTTAATTCCCTGACCCACAGCGGCTTCTGGGATGCAGTTATGGGGAAGGTGAGCTGCGGAGAGGGATGGAAGTGTGCCAGACAAAGAGGAGCAATGAGGGGGCCGTTTTCCGGGGGACTAGTAAGGGTTGATTGTGTTGCTTGTTTCCCACAGGAGCCCAGAGAGGAACCCTTCCCCTAAAAGGAAGAGCTGGGGGCTCCAGGGGAGGCTGGAGGCTGAGGGCTTTCCCTTGTGCATGAAGCCAGGAGCCCATAGGGGTGAGCAGAGCTTAGAGAACCCCAGCAGCAAATCCAAAGGGAACCTCAGAAATGATTTTTGTCCACCATGACAGAGGGCCTTGGACTTGAGGAAGCCCACACAGTTGGCAGGTATAAGGGCTGGGGCTGGGCCTCACGGCTCCCCATTGTGGCTCCTCCCCCACAGCCCACGGATGTGCCAGTGGCGGTCTGACCCCATAAAACACCTGTGGCAGAATCCTTCCTCACTGTGACAAGTGCAAAAGGCAGCTATTAGCTGTGTCTTGAACTCTAGGACAATCAATGAGATTCTCTTTTCTCCTGTGGATGGAGGGTCCTATGTGGCCACATCAGCATATCCTCCAGGTCCACAGAAAAATTCATCTCCGTGGCCAGGATAACCAGTGGGAGTGTGCCCCATAAGAATGTTGGAAAAGAGAGTCTCTGCCCACACCTCTCACCATTAACTAAGGTAGACTCTCACTGGATTAAAGATTTAAACTTAAGACATGAAACTATCAAAATACTAGAAGAAAGTGCAGGGGAAACTCTTGAAGGAATTGGCATGGGTAAATATTTTGTGAGGAGGACTCCCCAGTCAATTGAAGTAGCATCAAAAATACACTACTGGGACCTGATCAAACTAAAAAGCCAAGAACATAGTAAGTATAGCAAGCAGACAGCCCTCAGAATGGGAGAAAATATTTGCAGGTTATGCCTCCGACAAAGGTGTAATAACCAGAATCCATAGAGAACTCAAATGTATGAGCAAGAAAAGAACAAGTGATCCCATCTCAGGGTGGGCAAAGGACTTGAAGAGAAACTTCTCTAAAGAAGACAGGTGCATGGCCTACAGACACATGAAAAAATGCTCACTATCCTTAATCATCAGAGAAATGTAAGTCAAAACTACTTTGAGATATCATCTAACTCTAGTAAGATTAGCCCACAAAACAAAATCTCAAAACCAGAGATGCTGGCATGGATGTGGAGAAAAGGGAACACTTCTACATTGCTGGTGGGAATGCAAACTAATACATTCCTTTTGGAAGGATATTGGAGAATACTTAGAGATCTAAAAATAGATCTGCCTTTCGATCCTGTAATTCCTTTATTAGGTATATATCCAGAAGACCAAAATCACATTATAATAAAGATATACGTGCCAGAATGTTTATTGCAGCCCAATTCATAATTGCTAAGTCGTGGAAGAAGCCCAAGTGCCCATCAACCCACAAATGGATTAATAAATTGTGGTACATGTATATCATGGAATATTATGCAGCCTGGAACATATTCTTCACTTCCTGAGTTTTAAGCAAAGGATGCTCATTTCATGTAGAATAAAACACAAGAGCCTTCCAGTGTGTGATACTGGCTGCTGCCTCACTTATTGCACTCCACAGCACACTTACCCATCCTGTTCTTGCCACATCTGGCCTCTTTCTGTTCCTTTACCACTCTAGGCCCTTCCTGCTTCCCCCCTGCAGTTCCATACGCAGAAACTCTTCTCCAAATCATCTCATAGTTTATCCTTGCCATTCTGGTCTCAGCTCAAATATCCTCTCACAGAAGGGACCTCTTTGCGTTTTCCCTCCATGGGTATTCTCCATCACATCACTCTTTAACTTTTTTTTGTGGCACCTGTTATTATTTGACACAGTCTTGGTTCCTTGCTTGTTTGCTTGTCCACTTTCTCAGTTCCTTCTCCCTCACTACCACATGAAGCTCGATGAGAAGGACCCAGTCTATCTTGTTCTCCACTGGATCTCCAGGACCAAGAACAGTTCCTGGCACAGAGCAGGCATTGAAAAATTGCACTAAATGAATAAAAGGGTCTGTTTTTGTACCGGCAGCCATTCACAAATTATTGACTAAGAAGTTGGTGCCTTCCTATCATGGAATTAGCAGGGATGGGTGTGGGTGGGGGCGCTAGGACCCAAATATGGTGGAACATGTGCTGTATCTATGGCAGAGGGCATGCATCCGATCCTCATCTGGTTACATATTTGGAAAGTATTTACTGATCAAGTAAGTCAACAGATGAGGACTTAAAAGTTCCACATGTCTCTGAGGACTCCTGTTGATGAGTCTTTGAAAGAGAGCTGAGTATACTTTTCAGAAATTTCTTACTGTCTGTATTTTCCTTCTAGAAAGCATTATAAAAAGTGCCAGAGACACACTGTTTATCTGGCTTACAGCATTTGGTTGAAAATTGAAGTGATTTTTAAAACCATAAAAACACAGTCATCTGGCACCAGTGATGAGCATGAGTTAGGAAGGAATTCACATTACAGTTTCATTTAGTCTTGCACAACATAAGGCATTTACATTCATTTTCTTCTATGGCACTGTTTGTTCCAATACAGGATATTTATGCTTTACTTTTTAAAAATCTATATAAAGAAACACTAAACTTTATCATTCTTTAGAGAACATTCACTCTGCAGAAAGACTGAGTTCCATCTCTAACGACCATGTAATCAGAGTAGTAATTTCAGATTGGGAATGGTCAATTTCCTGTTAGTCCAAGATAGTGACTTATACTGACAAAAAAGCATATTTAATGGTATATTACTGGTGGCATTCACTCTATCAACAATAGCTGTGATGACTTACAAGAAGATTGTAGAAACCAGTCCCTTCTTATTTGAACTAGGAATAAACTAAATCTAGAGATAAATAAGAATGACCTCAGTTAATGTGCATAATGCAATGGTACATTTCAAAACTATTAAGAAATAAGTATAATTGTGATGGATGTGTTACTTAGTTCAATGTAAGCATTTCACATTGTATATTGAAGCAGTACCCTAACCCCATAAATGCATCAATGTACAAAGTTATCATTTAATAAAAAACAATATAAAAAAATTTTTAAAAGAACAAATTCTTGAAATTAACCCAGAAGACAAACTTTTTCATCATGCTTTTGTATCTGTGAGGAAACAGGATTGGCAAATGAGTTACTCCTTTTTTTTTTTTTTGCAGGTTTTGTCCAGGGCTGGGTTTGAACCGGCCACCTCCGGTATATGGGGCTGACGTCCTACTCCTTTGAGCCACAGGCACTGCCCTGAGTTACTTTTTTAACTCCTTCTTGGCATACTATTTTCAATGTCAACATTTAATAAAAGTTGCTAAGATGAGCACCATGATATAAATTAATTTGATATACAAGTTTTTTTTTTCTTTGTGAACACTGAATACTTTTATTAGCAGATATCACATTTAGAATATTCTTTGGCTAGTGACATTGTCAAAAAAAAAGGAAAGAAAAAGAAAAATGGAATATTCCCTGAAAAACAGGAAACATTCAAACTCCATAAATTTCCAAGTTTTCCAGTGTGTTTGGAAAAAAATAGTTAATTCTTTTGCTTTTTTTTTTTAATATTTTTATTAAATCATAATTGTGTACATTGGTGCAATCATAGGGCAGAATGTGCTTCATATACAATCAGAAACATTTTGATCGTACTGTGAGAGATAGCC
>CAUYRH010014986.1:0-16846 GCA_963574655.1 Perodicticus potto | reverse complement strand
GTTCAACTTTTATTCCATGGTGGTCCGAGAAGATGCAAGGAATAATTTCTATTCTTTTAAATTTGCTGAGGTTAGACTTGTGACCTAAGATGTGATCAATTTTGGAGTATGTTCCATAGGCTGATGAGAAGAATGTGTATTCAATTTTATTAGGATGAAATGTTCTAAAGATGTCTGTTAAATCCAGATGTTGAATGGTTAAGTTTAAATCTAAAATTTCTTGAAAATTTTTTAATTATAACATTATATATATTTAGGAATAGTCGCTAAACTTACCACCTCCCCAACTCTTCAGATTTCTTTAAGTAAGCATCTTGCCACCCTCTAGGACATCTCCTGAGGGTATTTTAATCATGTTTCTCTGAATCCATTCTGGTTACCACACAGTAGACTCATGATAACTCCACTCAGAGAGTGGGATGAAGTCAGACTGAGGTGAGTCTTAAACTCTTCAAGGAATTTAATTTCAAATGGCCTGTGATGAGTTATTTCACAGCCCTTAAGGAAAAAGATAGTAATCCCCCATGTAATGATTTCTTAATGTAACCATATGTTTTTAATTTAGAAGTTAAAATTTGATAATATCCATGTTTTTTCTCCTAGGAAGAGTGGCTGACCTGTCAGAGAAACTGGCTGTACCTAGAAAGTATTTTTAATGCTCCAGATATTCAGAGACAATTGCCTGCCGAGGCCAAGATGTTCTTGCAGGTGGATAAGTCTTGGAAAGAAATTATGAGAAAGGTGAACCGACTGCCTAATGCTCTTCGAGCTGCTACTCAACCAGGTATGAAACAAAATTTTAAAAAACAAATAGACAAAAAAGACTTTGCAGTCATCGAAAATGATTTTCATCCATGAGAATCTACCAACATGTGGTACATTCAACCTTTGATTTCTACTAGGCATTGAGGACTAGAAATATTTGCACTTTACATTTGCTAAGCAAATATGAGTAGAACACTGTACTTTTATTATTATTAACATCTCTCTGCTTAGTTTAGAGCTTTGGGACATAAGAATCTGCTTCTTTTTGCTAATTTTATGATTTGAGGATATTGCCATAGGGTAGCAGTGATGTTTTCATCTCAAAATTTTGAAATAGGACATACATTTGCATTCATTTGACCTGTTCTGTTAAAGCTCCTCCACAGTTATAATCACAAAAATTTCCACACGTTATTTTTAATTCATTCATTAAATAAAAATAAAAAGTTTCACCACTTAGTGCAGTTCTCCAGCCTCAAGGTTGAAACGTGTTTTAATAAGCTCTATTTCTGTGGATGTGGAATCAAATCTTTCTCAACATGTGTACTTACACATGGCTATTGAACTTTATGTTTTGTATCAAAGCCTTGTCAAGCCTGCTGTTGTTCAGCAAATGGCAGCACACAGCTTGTCTTGGTCAGTGTCCCCAGGTAGCTTCCTTGCTAAACAGAGGCAGCTTACTTGGCTGTGCTCTTGGCCACAAACTCTTACATAAGACAGAAACAGAAAGGAAAAACTACATGGAATGATAGAATTGAAAACTTTTGGGGGCTTTTAGAGGCTGCCATGTGCCTTGGCTCAGGGCCATCTTGTAGTCAGCAATCACGTCATGCCATCCTCTGCCTCTGTCATCATCTCTCCTCCCAAACTTATGATTCTCCTGCCTTCTTCTTACATTGGGTCCACCAGATGATCCAGGATAATCTCTTCATCCCATGAACCTCAGCTTAGTCACATCTGCCAAGTTCCTTTTCCATGCATACTAACGTATTTGCAGGTTGGGGGTTAGGACCTGGATGTCTTTGAGGGGCCATTATTCTGCCTACCATAACCACTTACATGTCACATTCAAAATATTTGCTGCAGAAATACTATTGAATAATGCATTTTATTAGCACAGAGAGCTATCTCAGTCCCCTCTAGACTTATTATAAAATATGGCATATGAATTTTTTTTTAAAAAAATACATCAGTTGTAAGGATTTCACAAAAGAAATGTAGACCTACATATATCATTTCAGACAATGATAAAGCTGTGAAGAAAAATAAAGGCACTAAAGCGTGGCTCTCTGCCTCAGCACCTGTGGCACAGTGGTTACGGTGTCAGCCACATACACCAAGGCTGGTGGGTTTGAACCCAGCCCGGGCCAGCTAAACAACGACAACTGCAGCAAGAAAATAGCCAGGTGTTGTGGTGGGTGCCTGTAGTCCTAGCTACTTGGGAGGCTGAGGCAAGAGAATCACTTGGGCCCAGGAATTTGAGGTTGCCATGAGCTGTGATGCCACGGCATTCTACCGAGGGTGACTTTGTCTCCAGAAAAAAAGAGTGGCACTCTGTTTGTGTGTGAGAGACAGAAGGCTTTTTTGATAAAATGGCTTTTGAGCAGAAACCCTCAGGAATGACAGAGTGAGACACATATGTGATCTAGGGAAGAAGTGTTAAAGGTAGAGAAAAGAACAAAGTCCAAGCTCCCAGGGGGAGAACATGCTTCCTGGAGTCAACTGTTAGCAAGGAAGCTTGTGTGGGCTAGAGTGGAAATGAATAAGGAGAAGGATTTAGGAGATGAGGCCAAAGAGGTGAGTGTGCTTCGTTTGGGAGACTGGGCATCAGATTGGGTCACTGATTATGCAGAGTGGAGAGCATGGTAAAAACTTTGGATTTAATACTTGGGCATATAGGGAAACCAGCTACTATGATAAGCACCAAAACTATAAGGATACATGAGATATAGATCTTGCTTCTTAAGGAGCTATAGTTTAGTGATGATCCTATCACCACAATTTTGACATTTAAATATAGCAGAAAACACAGAAAAGGCATGAGTACAAAAGTGGCAGAGGATGGGTAGGGTATAAAGACTGGCTTTGTTTGGAGGTTTAAAGAGAAGGCAACTACTTGGCTTTGGTTTATGAATCTTAGCTCTCCACACATGCTAAATGTTAAAATCAATATTAAAATTAATGTCATTTTAAGAACAAAAGTTAAAATTCTTATCCACTCCTCCCAATATTAATTTATTAGATCACTCCTTTCTCAAATAATACCAAAGCTTTAAAAATGTTAATAGCATATTTTACTTCTATTTAAAATTTTATTCTCCATTTATTTTAACATACCAATTCATTTTTATTTCAACAAACAGGGCTTCTGGAGACTTTTCAAAACAATAATGCATTACTTGATCAAATTCAGAAGTGTCTAGAGGCATATTTAGAATCAAAAAGAGTTATCTTTCCAAGGTAAGTTTATAAAGCAACCTAAGATATCTTTTAGTACCTGTAACCCCAGGCATCAGGGAACCAGAGAGGGAAACAAGGAAGATCTACAATGAAAAAATTCCAGGTAGTATCTTGATTGGGAAGTGTAAGTCTCAAGGATAAAGATAAAATATTTAGTGAAGTTTTAAGTGGGTAAATACACAAGGTACCGAAAAGATTCTTGATCACCGTATTGTTTTACTGTTTTGCTTTTGAATGAGTGTGTTGTGTGCACGTGTACACGCGTATGTGTCGACAGATGTGTATGTGAAAAGTTAGAGAAAACTGTGTTGCCTGAGCAGTTTTCTTTAGGTTAATTAGTGGGAATATTCGTTAGCTCTCCAATATGCCTAGGCTTGAGGAAAGTGATGCACTCTGCTTCATGAGTGTAAGGAGAGTTCTTAACACATTTCTGAACAAAAAAAAGTCTTCCTATCGCTAGCCTCTCCATCTTTAACACTTTGGTATTCTCAAATGAGTGACAGCCCTAGAAATTGTTACACTGTCACATCTGGTTACATTACTTGGGCAAGGTTTGGTCAGGAACACAGAAGTCACTCTAGGTATTTAGGGCAAGAGTTTCATACATTAGAGGTATTCATGGGTGTTTGAGGCAGAAGAAGTGAAGAAATGAGGTTCACTCTGAGGAAATATTAAAGTGCAGGCAGAGTTCTCAGGGAAGCATCACTAAAGTCTCAGCTCCCTATAACAAGAAAGCGGGTGATTGTCAGGAGGATACTTGAAAATCAAGGACAAAGTCATACTCCCTTCAGTCCACCCTTACTTAAATGGAAAAATAATGGCTTCTTCTTGCCTTCCACCATCTCAGTCATAGAAAGCACTCCTTTGGCAGAATATAATCTGAAATTTACTGGAAAGAGATTCTAAGAAATGTCCCTGTGTGCTGTAGGATACTGCTAAGTTGACAACTAACAATCTTGGGCATTTACTAAATGCTGGTTTGTACACTTAGTCCTTCAAAGCATAAGAGAGGAGGGGAGAGAACAGTAGAAAGGACTCTTTATGATTTGGAAAAAGTGTTTGAAAAGCACTATCTTAAACTAAATTGTTAATTGCTCTAACCTCCTATAGAATGAACTAGGATAGTCATCTGGGATAATAAATTGAATTCCTTTCAAGTGATTTGGAGAGGTTAAACACAATACAGAAATTATATTACACAAATACTAGCATTTAGAAGAATATTTTTAGTTATATAGAGCAAGGATGAATAATTTTTTTTATAAAACCCCATATAGTTAACACCTGTAGGCATACAGTCCCTGTTATAGCTACTCAGCTCTGCCATTATAGCACAAAGGGAGCCATAGACAATATATCTGCATGGCTGTGTGACAATACTATGTATGACCTAATTTACAAAAGTAGGTGGCAGACCAGATTTGGGCTGTAATTTATCAGCCTCTGATCTATAGCAAAATAGATCAATTTACAATTTCCTTTACTATCTTGCTGAAAATGATGTAGAAATATATTCAAAATACTGTATTTCTAAATAAGTATGGTCTCTTATAGTTGGAGATGGTTGTGCTAGCAAAATTGTATTCCATTCTGCCACTTTTCACAATAGCACATGCTTCAGGGAATAGCATGTACCTTTTGTTTACTTGAATGGCCCAGTGTATGCTTTGTATGCACACAGAACCAAACAAGGTTCTCTTACAACCACCCATTCATCTACAATCCATTCAACTATGTGTTGAATACTAGATATATGTGAAGTACCAGACTAGGTTCAAGGGAAAACAAATAAGATATCTTCACTCTAGGAGCCCAAAGTCAAATAAGATAGATAAACAAATTAGTATTATAGCAAGAGCTAGAATTTTTATAATGTTTATGAAAAACAAATCTATTTTTTATACACTAAGCATTAATTCTAGTCAAAGAAACAATTTAAAATTACCATAGTATATGCAATAACAGAGATTTCTCTTTTGGGAAACAGTAGAGATACATCATCACTAATCTTACTGCAGTGTACTCTGAAACACGTGACCTCCCCAGAAACCAGGGCCAGTCTGATTGGAAGTCCAAAAAATCAGTGCTTAGGAAAGATATATTTTTAACTTCTATCTAAGATTTTACTTCAATTTCAAGTTATATTTAAGGATGTTCTTTAATCTAGGTTTTACTTCTTGTCAAATGATGAACTTCTGGAGATTTTGGCCCAGACACGAAATCCGCAGGCTGTGCAGCCCCATTTAAGGAAATGCTTCGATTCCATTTCAAAGCTCGAATTTGCTCTCATGCCTCCTACTGAAGGAAAAATTCCTGGTATTGATGGAGAGCCAGAAAAGGTTTATACTAATGATATTTTAGCAATGCTGTCACCAGAGGGAGAAAGGGTAAGGTTCCTTTTGTTTATAATTCTTAAGTGAAAAATTTTGTTACTTTCGTAGAGTTGAGGGGGTCTATTTATTCTCTCTAAACATAGCAGGTACTCTGCTGGCTCCAAGTTTTCAAGGTTCCAAGACAAAATTCTTGCCCTCAAAGAGCTCAACAGCAAGTGAAAAACTAGTGAAACAAACAATTAAAAATTACCACAGTAAATGCAAAACATGTGTTCTATTCTTGGGACCACAATAAAGAAAACTGGAACTGTGAGGCATGGTGGTGGCCTGGTAAAGAGCACTAGTTCTACTACCAGGCCACCTGGGTTCTAGTAGTAACTCCTGACTGATGGAATGGTGAAGATGTTCAGGAATTGCTGTGTGTAATTTAGAGCAGTATCCAGTAAGCACTATGTAAATATTACATATTGGTGGCAGCACCTCCAGGACACCAGACAGTGCCTAGCATATGGGAAACACCCAGAGAACAAATGCATCAGCACATTGTGAGGAACCTCTGTGACTTCGCAGAGAAGGGCCACACTTGTACTTACACACACACACACACACACACACACAGAATTAAGAGTGATGGAGAGGAGTATCTGGCAAGTGGGCATGGAAGAATGGAGCATTCCAGACAGAGTAGCTGCAGAAAAATACCAAGGAAATGGCTCCAGTTACAGCACAACAGTGGACCTATGGGAATCCTTAAACATTTTCTTTGTCCTGAATTGATCCTCTTGCAAAAGAAGGATTATTACTCATACAAAAGAAGAGAAAAGGGAGGACCAATGATGGAATCTTGGAAAAACACAAAATTTAAAGGCAGAGTAGAAGAAAAACTGATGAAGAAGACCCAAACACACAGGGAAGTCAAGCCACTAGAAGTCCAAAAAAGAAATACAGGGAGGACTAAAAAGTGTCAGTTGAACTTTCCAGTTGGGAAAACATGCGTAACCTTAATGCAAACAAGTTTAGAGAAGTGGTTGGGGCAAAAATCAGATGGCAACAAGCAGCAAAATGAAAATAAGTAAAGAAATCCATGCAGGGCACATAAACTCCTCTTTTGGGGAGCTGGTGCCAAGGGGAGCTGTAAAATAAAGCAGTAAGTGGGGGAGTTATCACATAGGTCAGGGGTTCTGCTGTGGAAATACATAAGATGTACAGCTTTATCTTGCCCTGACTACCTTCTAGGTTGGCTTAGGAAAAGGCCTCAAGGCTCGAGGCAATGTGGAGGAATGGCTTGGTAAAGTGGAAGAAGCCATGTTCTCATCTCTGCGTCGCCTGTGCAAAGCTGCCATTGCTGACTATCAGGGGAAACAGAGGACAGAATGGGTGATTGCTGGTCACCCTTCTCAAGTAATTTGCACTTGTTAAATTCCTATCTCAGAATCCTTTTTCAGTGAGATGCATTACATGCTCAAGGAAGATGTTTTCTTCCAGGTTATCCTGACCATTTCCCAAATTATGTGGTGCCGGGATTTGACTGAATGTCTGGAAACAGAGAACAGCAACCATATAGAGGCCCTGGAGGCTTTTGAAAGAGTAAACTTTGAGGTATGATCTTTAACCGAGTTACGTTGAACATATTGCTGTGCAGAATGATGGTCTTAGTGGTTTTTATTAGCATGGTCAAGGAAAATTCACTTTATTTCAGAAATTCTAATGCTCTGAGAAAACTTTTGGGGTCCTTATTAAAACCGTTTGTATTCAACTTTTCTTAGGGACACTATATTGGTGTTTATGTCATATTTACATACATGCTTGTAAAAACAGGAGAAAACAACAATTCAAGAAGAAACTATCAGGGTTATATGGTTTGCAACTTTTTTTTTTGAGACAGAGTCTCACTATGTCGCCCTCAGTAGAGTGCTGTGGTGTCACAGCTCACAGCAACCTCAAACTCTTGGGCTTAAGCAATTCTCTTCCCTCAGCTTCCCAAGTAGCTAGGACTACAAAGGCACCTGCTACAATGCCCAGCTATTTTTTTGATGCAGTTGTTTAGCTGGCCTGGCTGGGTTCGAATCCGCCACCTTCGGTGCATGTGGCTGGTGCCGTAACCACAGTGCTACAGGTGACCAGCTGGTTTGCAACTTTTAAAAAGAAATCGTGTACTAGGTTCTGGATACCTCTCATGGAAGTTTATTCAAACCCAGAAAAACCACCAGATTTGTGTCATTTCTATTTCTAGACTCAAGATATACTTTTCTGCTATTTTATAGCAGGCTGCTATTAACAAAACAATAAGTAATTGAATCTAAATACCATTCTACAAGAATGTTTTTGCTATAGCTGGGAAATGTAGTTTTACAGCTAAGCCTAATCTATCCTCTTAATAAATCTTTAGAGAACAATACAGTATTGTTGACAGTAGGCGCAATATCATACAGCAGATTTGTAGAGCCTATTCATCTTGTATAACTGAACCTTTATACCCATTAAAAAGCAACTTCCCATTTCTTCCTCTCTTCTTCCCTGATAATAACCAGTTTACTCTGTTTCTATGAGTTTGACTGGTTTAGATGCCTCATGTAAGTAGAATCATGCAATAATTTCTGTGACTGGCTCATTTCACTTAGCTTAATGTCTCCAGGCTTATCCATGTTGACACATATGATAGGATTTCTTTTTTTAAAGCTGAATAATATTCTATTGTATGTAAATACTATATTTTCTTTATCCATTTATCCTCTGATGGGCATTTATTTTTCACATGTTGGCTATTGTCAATAATGCTTCACTGAACACAAGAGTGCAGATAATCTCCTTTTGATCTTGATTCCGGTTCTTTTGGATCTGTGCCTAGAGTGGAATTTGCAGATTATATGGTAGTTCCATTTTTAAACAGCATACTGGTTTCCATAATGGCTGCACCAGTTGTACATGCCCACCTACAGTGCACAAAAGTTCTATTTCATCAACATCCTTGCCAACACTTGTTGGCTTTTGGCTTTTTTAATAATAATCATCTTAACAGGTGTGAGTGACATCTCATTATAGTTTTGATCTGCATTTCATGTATCTGTTCGCCATTTATATGTCTTCTTTGGAGAATGTTATTCAAGTCCTTTGTCCATTTTTAATCAGGTTATTTAGTTTTTGCTGTTGAGTTATAGGAGAAATTAGATTAAGATTTAAATATAAAACCTGAAACTATAAAACGACTGGAAGAAAACATAAGGCAAACACTTCATGACATTGCCCTTGGCCTTGATTTCTTGGAAACAACAACAAAAGCAAAAATAGACAAATGGGAATTGCATCAAACTAAAAAGCCTCTGTTTCAAAGGAAATAATCAGCAAAAGGAGGGCAACCTATGGGATGGGGGAAAATATTTGCAAACTAAAAAACTGATAAGGACCTACACCTACTCTTTAACTCTAAATTTAATTGTACTTCCAAGTAATATTTCATTTTTAAAGATTCATCCTGAAAACAGAAAAAGGAGGGGAAAAGTTTCTTTAAATAAAATATTATCATGAAATTCATCAAAGGACTTTCATCTCCAGAGCCCCAGAAAACAGAAATGAATCCCAAAGGAAATTCCATCAACTTCTATGTAGAGGCGGTCTCTGATCTGGGTTGGCCTGAGTGAAATTTTAGCACAGTGGTACAAGGTCATCAGAGGCACTGCTCTTCTTTGAAAAAGATTTAATAATTTAGGGAAAAATAAGAAGCTAAATCTTGCCAGAAATGTTTTCATTTAATTAGTCATTGACTTGGATAAGACAATCAAGTTTTCTTATTACCTAATGGAAAAACTACCCCTGAAAATAAGAAGTATCCCCTTTAAACACATTCAATTTTCAAGGAGAATGGTGTCCTCTGCATGTATAATCACACAGTGTTAAGAGCATGAGCTTTCCTTGAAGCAAATGTCCACTCAGATCTCATTTTTGCCACTTCATGACTGGGTGACTGCTGTCAGGTTATCGACACTCTCTGACCTTCAGTTCCTTCAAATGTAACATAGGAGGTAGCAATAGTATATACTTTATAGAAGCTTTGTGGGAATTAATCAAGTTAAAGTGTCATCCTGTATGGTCACAAAATTATTTAAATTTAGATGAGTTTAGCAAAAATTTAATAGTGAAAAAATACTATATGTTTCACTGTGACCAATTTTTTTTTAATTTGTAGAGATTAAATGCTCTGGCTGCAATAGTTCGAGGCAGTCTTCCTAAATTACACAGAAACATCTTAACTGCATTGATTACTATTGATGTACATGCAAGAGACATAGTCACCGAACTTGTGCACTACAAGGTAAATGTTTCATGTAACCCAAATGTATACCACTTTCTGAAATTGTTGTATCTAACATATGCATCATTTACATCACCTGTAGGTAGAGGCAGTTGACTCCTTTGACTGGCAGAGACAACTGCGCTATTATTGGGATATAGACCTGGATAACTGTGTGGCTAGAATGGCTCTCTCTCAGTATACTTATGGCTATGAATATTTGGGTGCATGCCCAAGATTGGTTATTACTCCTCTCACGGTAAGTTATTGATCACTTAGGTTAATACTGACGTAAGTGCTTTTTAAATCAGAAATCTTGAAAACTTTCATTTAGCATTAATTCTTGAATGGATTTGCTATGTAAAATTTGGGTTATTATGTGCATGGGATCTTTGAGTATATTTCAATTGCAATAAAACCTTTCATGGAAAACAGTGCCCCTCTTCCACTTAACAGTTATTACAAAGGAAATAACTTATAAATTTGTGGCTAGAGTTAGCTCCTTTCAATGATGACAATTTATTGATTTATTTCAGGATCGCTGCTATCTTTGCCTCATGGGGGCTTTGCAGCTTGACCTGGGGGGTGCACCAGCTGGTCCTGCTGGCACTGGAAAAACAGAGACTACCAAAGATCTAGCAAAAGCTCTGGCCATCCAGTGTGTGGTCTTTAACTGTTCTGATGGCTTGGACTACAAGGTACAGTGTCTGCATCTGAATATTAACATTTATGTGTTAATGTTATGTTAATGTTAATGTTATATATTTTATGTGTCTTTTTCTACTTACAATGTGACATAACAAAATGAGAGAATGGGATGATGTCAAGCAAGGGAAAAGAGGTGGGACCAAGAATGGTTAAAGTAGAATAAGTAGAGCAAGGGAGAAGAGTGAACACGTGTGGTGTCCTTGGTAGTTCAGATAAGAATCCAGGCTGGGAATGATATTTATCAAACAGTGGGGAGAAAATAGCAGAGTAACCTAGGAACAAGGAGTAAGCTAATAAGAGGAAATGGAGCATTTCAGAGAATTGTGTATTGAAAATTAAAAATATAGAAGGGGAGAATTCAGGGTAAGCTTTTTCAATACAGTGGTTCTCAAACTTTCTGGTTATGTGACCCCTTGATATTCTTAAAAATTATTGAGATTTCCCAAGAATTTTTGTTCATATGGGTTATATCTGTTGATATTTACCATGTTAGAAATTCAAAAACAGATATATTCAATATATTTGTTTTAAAATAATAGCAAACCTATTGTATGTTAACACAAGCATCTTTATAAAAGATAACTTCCCAAATAAAAGATTTAGTGACATCATTTTATACTTTTGAAAATCTCTAATATTTAGCATAATAGAAGATAACCAGAGTCTGGTATTCCTTCTACATTTAGTCTGTTAACATATTTTATTTTAGATAAAGTAGTTGAAGAAAATCTAACATCATGTAAGTAAGTACTTTGAAAAGAGAAAGATATTTTAAGAATGTTTTTAGGTAATCATTGATATTCTTCTTTGAAATACACCAAAACCTGACAAGTGGTAGTTTCAAAAGTTATTTGCTATGTAAAAACTGAAGCCATAATCTTTTCATTCTTTGTACTCTCTTAAAAGAATGAGAAAAAGGCAAACAAAACTTAAGTAGGGTGGCCCAGTGACTCATGCCTGTAATCCCAGCACTCTGGGTGGCCAAGGCGGGTGGATTGGTTGAGCTCAGGAGTTCATTTGAGCCCAAGAGTTTGAGGTTGCTGTGAGCTATGACCTCACAGCACTCTACTGAGGGTGACAAAGTGAGACATTGTCTCAAAAAAAAAAAAAAAATTAGCATTATTACCAAAATGCTTTGTCCTCACAGAACCCCTGAAAGAAACTATTAGATTTGCAAGGATCCTTGTTTGGTTTTAGTTCTTCTGGTCATTGCTATTAAAACATTAAAAACACATATTTATTTCTATATTTTTATTTATTAACGTTGGATGCTATCTGCCAACACTTTAAATAGGTGAAGTTTATTAGACACAAACTAATGTGTCTAATAAAGTTGCATTTTCTGTTCCAACTTCACTTTTACCACGTAAAAGTTTATGAAATTTGCAGGATATTCTGTAATAGTCCTCACTGCTTCATCTGGGGGTTGAATATAAAAAAGTAAACCCTTTACACAGCACTTAAAGTATCAAGGATTATTGATAATGAAATTTAAATGGAATAATTGGACCCACAGAGAAGGATCAATGCATCACAAAATCCTCTGTTTTTCAAAGGAAAATATGTCAAGTATCAGAGTTAATGTATCATCTTTTAGTTTCTTTTTCACTTTTCTTTACTACTTCTACAGCAGTTTTTTTCTAACTATGAATCTCCTGAAGGTCTTATTAAAATACATATTCTGATCTACAGGACCGAGATAGGGCCTGAAATTTTGCATTTCTAACATCCTCCAAGGTAGTACAAATTAATACTGGTCCACTTTAAGAAGCTAAGTTCTAGAACAGTGGTCCTCAAAGTATGAACCCTGGACCAGCATTAGTAGGACCAGGCAACTTGTAAACTGTCAGGCCTGGCCCAGATCTACTGAATCAGAAATGCCTGCGGGTGGAGTCAGCAACCAGAGGCTTTAGTAAACAAACCTCCCTGTGATTCTCACACACACTCAAGTTTAAGAAACATTGTTCTAGAGTAAACTCAACTGTCACTGTCCTTTGTATCTGAATTTTGCTTCTTTTTTAGTTATTATTTTTTGTTGGACTACTTTCTTGAGCAGTTTTTTCCCCATTCAATTCTCCGAATATCCAGGACTATCTTTATTTGGTCATCATACTTGATTGGTCATTTGAGAGAGGGTCGTATTATAGATTCAAAAGCATTTTCTCTCATGACGTTGAAGGCCTTACTTCATTGCCTTCTTGCATCAATTGTGTAAATAAGGCTGATAAGACCTTAATACATTTTTGGAGGGTTAATAATATTTTACTTGATTTCTCTGGAAACTTATAGGTTTTTCTCTTGATTCTTGATATTGTGAAATTTTACCAGGATGTGTCTAATGAAATAATTTTCTTCATTCTTTTCTTTGGTATTTGGAGGCTTTTAAATTAGAAAGTATGTCTTTTTTTCCAGCCTGGAGACTTTCTTTTATTGCTTCTTTGTTTATCACTATATCTCTGTTCTTGCCTCTCCTACATCTATTCTCCACTTCTCTTAAATATTCTCATGTTTCATTTTGCTTGTTGCTAAAGTAATGTTTGTATTTGTTTCGATTATTAAACACATAAACACTTTTATTCTATCTTTTAAGCAACAGTTTTAAAAATGAACTTTTTAGCTGTTGTATATGTACACCATGGAATATTATTAGTCCATTAAAAAAAAGATGGAGGCTCAATGGAGTAGGGCGCCAGCCCCATATGCCAGAGGTGGTGGGTTCAAACCCAGCCCCAGCCAAAAAAAAAAAAAAAAAAAGATGGAGACTTTAAATCTTTTGTATTAACCTGGATAAGGTTGGAACACGTTCTTCTTAGTAAAGCATCACAGGAATGGAGAAGCAAGAACCCAACGTACTCAACTCTAATATGAAGCCAATAGACAATCTAATGCATACTCATATAAGAGAAAAACTTAATTCAAGGGGGGGTGGGAGAATGAGGGAGTGGGAGGGGGAGGAGAGAGGGGGATGGGTGGTTGCCATGTATGGCACACCTCATGGGGTCAGGACACAACTATAAGAGGAAATTTACCTAAAAAATGCAAACAGTGTAACCTAATTATTTGTACCCTCAATGAACCTGAACCAATAAATTAAAAAAAATAGTTCCAAAAAAATGAACTTATTGAAAGGATACTGGGATAGTGGGGTAGCTCATGGAATCCACAGATGAACTAAATTTGACTCAGGCAGGGTAGGGACTAGCTCAATATCAAGGACCCCCTTGGCATTAAGCGCTCTAAGGTCATCTCTCTAGAACCTTGCCAGGAAAAATAGCAAGTTTATATTTCAAATTTCAAACTGGAATTCTAATCAGCAAACTGGCTCACATAACCATCCTTAGACCCATGAGCTCTAGCCAGAAGCAGGTGATAGACTCAGGCTCATACAAGTATGCATGATTATTAAAAGCCATGTGTGGTTGGCAGTTTCTAGAGAAAGGAGAGTGGCATCTTCTGAGAGTTTCTGGAACATAAGATATCTGAGTTTTGAGCATAAGATGGTCCCCCAAGGGCTATTCCCTTCCACCTTAATGTTCCCCATAGATTTGGTGTTCTCCAGTTCTCTGACCAACTCTGTTCCCTATTTTCTCTACCTGTGCGTCCTGATCCCTGACAACCTCAGGAGAAAGAAGCTTTGGACAGGAGGAGATGGAACGGTAGATCCTTGGTCAAAGGCACTGTCTTTCTTAAGATTTAGTTCCTGCTCCCCCAGAAACTCTCTTGTTCCTCAGGAATTGTTTCCCTTCGAAACTCTTCCTTCCTACATAAAGCAAACAAAATGCTCAAACACTGGGTTGGTAACTCTGTGTTTAAACACAGTGCAAGGCATATTATCTCATTTACCTTCCTAGAAATCCTCTGGGGAAGGTATTATCATCATTGCAGAGATAAGAGTGAAATTTGCAGCAGTGAAGTAATTTGCCGGGGTCACCACTAGTAAATGGCAAAGTTGGAATGTGAACTTGTCTTTTGATGCAAGTCTGATTTTCTCAATGTGCAAATTAAGAAACAGAAAAAGATGTAAAGAATAAAATAATGAATATCAATTTAACCACCTCCTGACCGAACAATACAATATTATCAGCATACTTGAAGCCTTCTGTCTCTTTTCACCAGGGATAACGTCTATTCTAAATTCAGGGGTTATCATTTGTATATATGTAAATGTACATGTGTACTCCTAATTTAAAATATAGTATCATACTGTATGCTTTATTCTACAATTTTGTTTTTCCACTAAGCACTTTGTGTAGATTCACACAGGTTTGAATAATTTTTTGGTTCTTACATGTTAGAGAATTTATGGTGAAATAGTGTGATATCTGGGGTTTGCTTTAAAATACTTTAATTTTAAAATGTTGAAGGATATCTCAAAAATGGCAAAATTTTGGTAATTGTTAAGCTGGATGATGTATACCTTCTCTTCTCTCTTGTGTATGTTTGAAATTGTTCAAAATAAGATCTTTTAAAAGTAGAAATCCTCACAAAATGAAATGGCACAAATAGCTCTAAGAATTATTTCTAATGGTGAATCAATTAGTCTCTGAAAATTTAAAAAAAAGGAAAGAGGCCCTGGCTGCTATCAGCTGAGAGCTGAGCTGGCTCAAAAAGGCTATTTGCATCTTCATTTGAACTCAATTTCACATTTCAGCACCATCAGGCTAGGCCACTCTGTATCACTGTGAAAGAAGACAAAAACCACACCATAATCTTGTTTGAGAACAGACACCAATCAACAAGAACTCTGTCCAAACCACAAAAATGACCTCACATCTCCCTCTCCTGGCTAATCTGAGCAACTGCCACATCTTTAGTAATGACAGCTTCAGTAGCTGTCCATCAGCCTCCTGCATGAGCATTATTCTGATACCTATCATAGAATTGCCCCTGCTTTCTACCAGCACCTAATTCAGTATGTTGTGGGTTCAACTGTATCCCCCCAAAATACATTCAAGGCCTAATGTCTGGTGACTAGACTGATTTGGAGACAGAGTCTTTACAGATGTAATCTAGTAAATATGAGTCCATACAAGAATTGGATAGGTGCTAATCCAACGACTGGCACCCTTATAAGAAGAGGAAAATGCAAATATAGAAACAGAGAGAGGAGAGCCACATGAAGACTCCCAGCAGGCAGAGTGGTGCAGTGCTAGCCAAGAAACACCAAGGACTGCCTGCAACCTCTGGAAGCTGTGAAGAGGCAAACAGGACCCCTCTCCCAGAGCCTTTAGAGGAAGCATGTCTTTGACAACACTTTGATTTCAGACTTGTAGCACCAAAACTGAGGAAGAATAAATTTCTGTTGCTTTAAGTTTATGACAATTTTTCACAGCAATCCTAGAAAACTAATATACAAAGTAAAAGCCTTCTTCATTAAATCTTCCCCGAAATTCCCTTATACAAGCTCCAAACCTATAACAAGCCCTCCTAAAGTCCTTCTACTGAAACAATCCATTGTTTCCTCATGGTTTTCACAATTCCCCACAGTGTGGCCTCACTTGTTTTTTTTGTTGTTGTTGTTGTTTTTTTGAGACAGAACCTCAAGTTGTCACCCTGGGTAGAGTGCCATGGCATCCCAGCTCACAGCAACCCCCAATTCCTGAGCTTAAGCGAGGCTCCTGCCTCCGCCTCCCAAGTATCTGGGACCACAGGCGCCTGCCACAACGCCCGGCCATTTTTTGGTTGCAGCCATCATTGTTATTTGGCGGGCCTAGGGGCTGGATTCAAACCCGCCAGCTCAGGTGTACGTGGCTGGCGCCTTAGCCCATTGAGTCACAGGTGCCGAGCCTGTGGCCTCACTTGTTGGAGCAAATAATAAACCAAATTGTGTTTGACTGTAGGTGTGTTTCTAGTTATCTCTGGCTCACAGGCATCAACCTAACCTTCACGTTTGTTGAAAGCAAAGAATTAGAAATTATCTGACTCATAAAATATTTGGGAGGAAGAGCCAAGATGGCGATCTGTAGCCAGCTTTCCACAGAGGTTCCCATCCAGAAGGAGCGTTAAAGGACAGAAACTCAGCAAGAAAGACGATGGTTTGGATCTGAGCCAAAAGAAAAGGTCGAAGAGCGCACATCAACCCTGCTGGGGAGACCTGAGACCCCGAGGACACAAACAAAAAGGTACAGAGCACATCACCAAGTGGACGGGAGCCCCCTCCCCCATGAAGGAGGTTCGCAGTATACGCCATACCTCCATACAAACAAGCAAGCAGAGTCCAGATGTCCTCCCATTCTACCCCACAGGAGAGACCTTCTAAAAACCAGACCTCCTTCCCCTTCTAGGGTGCCAC
>CAUYRH010014984.1:0-38335 GCA_963574655.1 Perodicticus potto | reverse complement strand
ATCTATAGCTTTCATATGAAAGCTAAAACCCAGTTATAGCACAAGAAATGGGGAGGGGGCGAGGGAGGGGAGGGGAGGGGGGACGATGGGTGGAGGGAGGGTGATTGGTGGGATCACACTTACGGTGCATCTTACAAGGGTACAAGTGAAAATTACTAAATGTAGAATATAAATGTCTTCATATAGTGATTAAAAGGCCATGAAGGCTATGTTCAATAGTTCAATGAAAATATTTCAGATTGTATATGAAGTCAGCAAATTGTGCCCCATGATTGCACCAATGTACACAATTATGATTTAATAAAAATTAAAAAAAATAATAATAATAATGTTAAATAAACCTGTTCAATCCACTAGAATACCAAGTGTTATGGTGGTTGGGGCTTTAATACTTCTACATAGGAGAGTGGATAAATACAAAATTGAAAGGATGAACTCCTGCCCTACGCCCAAATGTGGGTAAACCAGGCAAGCATACTGTGAGGCAAAAGACCAGACGCACAAAAGCACACACCTTATGACTCCGAGCACAGAACGTGCCTAACCCATGTGGCTCCAAGTCAGCAGAGGGTGGCCTTGGGTGGTGGTTGGGGCTGGGTGGAGGCCGCACTCAAGGCAGAAGGGACTCCAGCTAGAGCATTTTGGTTTCTTTCCTGCTGCCTGTGCTGATGACACGGGAATGTTCAGCTACCAAAACCTCATTGAGCTGAACCTGCCCTTCTCAAAATATTCATAGACGTCAATACAAAGTTTAAAATGCATAGGGAAGAAAAAGAAAGGAATGTCTCTATAATACCGATTTTCAAACTTTGCTGCCTTGCTGCCAAATGTTCAACATATCTTTTTAAGGAGGGCATTAAACCACTGAGAAAAACATCAATGGAGCAGGAATCAAGGGGCCGGCTGTCTGGGATTGTTTGTTTGACCTTGGACAAACCCGCGTTAACTTTCTGGATCTATTTTCTCTTCTAACCAAAAGATGGGACAGGATTAGCTGTTCCCTGCATGTACTTCTTCAACAAATGAAATGAAGGAACCTCTCCACTCTAAAATTTTAGCATTTTTGTTCTTGTTTCAAAATTCATTAAGGAAGTGTGTCACTGACTTGGTTCGAAAATAAGGATCCCTTTTCTGAGAGCATAGGCTTTAGACTCAGACAATATAGATGGGCCACTTAGTATTAATGGGATCTCAAGCAAGTTACTTAAACTATCTGTACCTGAAATTATTCATAAACACAGAAATATAAATTCCTACTTTACATGGTTGGTTTTAAAGTTAATGGATATATATAGGTAGGCATATATAATAATAAGTATTCAATAATGATACCTACCATTTATATAATAACATAAAACTCAATTTAAAAGCAAGCAACATTAAAGTAAACATATACACATAAGTATCAGGCGGCGCCTGTGGCTCAAAGGAGTAGGGTGGGTTCAAACCCAGCCCCAGCCAAAAACTGCCAAAAAAATAAATAAATAAATAAATATATACACGTAAGTATGATATTTTCCTGGTTTTCTCACCTACATAATAATAATAATATCTGTAAGCAAAGCACAACAGACATTCTGTTTAAGTCCTATGTCAAGCTAACTTTCCATGAACCATCACAAATTTTAAGGACGCCAAGTGCCCACAGGTTTCTCTGCTTACCTAAAGAAAAGTTAGAAACTAGCATCATACTAGTCCTAACCTGGCTCTATCTTTAAAGAGAACAGAAGCGACAAGTGCAGAAAACGGTTTTTGTTTCCATTCTGCTGGCCACAAAGTTATTTGAGCCAAAAGTCTTTCAAGAATTTCTCTCTTAAGAAACACGGCATCCATATGGTGCAGGAAACTGACAAGATAGCTTGGATTTGTAAGTGTGAGAGGAGCCGCCAAGTTCCAAATCGTGTTTGAAATGATGATATCTGAAGAACACAGAGAAAAGAAGGGAAAACAGAGCCCCAGAAACAAAATAATTCAACAGGAAGTCAAATTTGCCATCAGCAGCCTGTCTTAGGTTCTATGTTCCTGCGAATTTGTGATCAACTGCACCATCCCTTTTTTAATGAGTGATATGACATGAAGGATATGTTGCATTGTGTCTTTGATATTTAAGGGTTTTTAGCCTTGAAAGTGATCTGTGTAATGGAACACTGGTGAGTCAGTGTATGAATCAAAGACTGTACTGGCCAATCATAGCCACTAGCCACAGAAGGATATTGAGCTTGAAATGTGTCAGGAAAAACTGAGATGTTATGTAAATGCAAAAATATACCTGGGCTTTCCAAGTCTTACTTTGAAAAATAGAACGTAACATAGCTAACTAATAATGTATAGATCACACGTTCATGTAACATTTTGGACATAATTGTGTTAAATAAAAGATGTTATTGAAACTCCGTTTACTTTTTTAGAATGTGGTTACTATAAAATTTAAAATTGCGTGTGTGATGTGCATAGTATTTCTGTTTGAGGGTGCAAACTTTTAAAGTTTTGTATTTAGCTTTTAGGAAAGTGACATCATAGATGCAAATCAAATTAACAAATTAAGAAATCAGGGATTTTGAAATATAAGAGCAAGTGGAACAGAATCCCTACAGGGCACAACTCTAGGGGGCGCCATTCATAGTGACGTCTGTGAAGAGCATTCCCTGTGGTTTCACTGGGGTCCTCCGGTTGCAGGGCCTCTAATCAAGAATCTCTTCTAGAACATCCCTGGAGAGATCTCATCAAGTCTTTCTAGCACCCTCCACACCTTTTCAAAACACACATAATAATAAGATGCAGATGTATAAAGTGTGCAGAACTTAGAGCTGACCATACTATATAACTCTAATTGGATACAGAAGCTGTCTGGAGCAGCACCAAGCATGCAAAGTCTGGTTATATACAGAGATGCAATGTTATCAAGAAAACTATTTTCTTCCGGAGGACTAGAGGCATTTTTCAGAGGGTAACATTCACTTTAATTACAAAATGCACCCGCCTCTCTCTTCCAACCAAGAAAAGCCTGTTGTTGCATCTATAATGTAGCTTTAGTTTTTGATGCCAAAAATGATTCAGTAAACACAGTTATGTTATGGCATACTATTTCTTATTCAGCACTCAAATTAATCTCAAGTCAGTGCTGACATTAATTCAGTTTGATGCCTGTACTTAGAATTTCACATAGGTACCTCCATCCAATTCTTCTTTGCAACTAATAAAATCTTAATTCATGGTAATATATTTATTTCTAGTTCAGTTCATGTTAAGGAGTGCGGTACTTTACAGAAAACTAATTAATATCAATCATATATTATAACACTTTTAATGGTTCATAGGAAAAATCCTACACTGGGGGAAAGATTAGGTGAACCAAAGGGTCTTAGCCCATGCTATTTACTCTATTTTTAGGACTTGAGAAAAAGATACCAAGAATCATTTCAAATAGAAATTTAATTGAAGGTGTGCATCATACGAAGTCTGGGAATTAAGAACCTTGGTTCTGATCCCTAATAGGACATTGATTTGATATGGCCCAAGAATGTAATTTACACCCCTAGCCCCTGTTTTCCACCTCTTTTGTGTAATAACCATATAATTTGCAAGTAGGAAAAGATATTTAAATTGAGATGCATGGCACTATCAAAATAATGAACAGCTTCACTCATAGCAAGACTTTTAAGGCTGTTGGCAACAATTCTATTTTCAAACAAAGTTTGAGTAATGTTAACAGCATCATTTTCCTGGGAGGGTAAAAACAGTCAGCAGGAAAGTTCAAGTGTGAGTTCTTGACTCTAGTGCCTAGACTCATGAAAAAATATAGTGCCCCCCCACTTCCTTTAGGAGCTAGATTTCAAAGACCTAATTGTCCCCCAGGCACAAGGAACTGGAGCACTGGATTGTAGGATGCTGAGAATCTTAAAACAAACAAACAAACAAAATCTAATACAGATCACTAGATAAGCAAGGTCAGAATATCCAGTCTTTCCAAATTAGCCATTTCATTCACTCTGCAACAATTTTTCCACATTCGCACACTATAAGTATAAAAAAAAGAAGGGTAGAAGCACACTAATTTTTACACACTAATTTTTTGGAGGGGAGGGGGCTTTTAAAAAAGCACATAAAACTTCCCAATCTCATATATATGTATCCACACACATTCACACTTGCATATACACATTTAAAAACCCTCCTCACTAGAAATAAAACATATAATCTCAAACGTCAACAGCATAACGGCTCCCAGGTGCAAACACGAGGCCTCCTGATACTCACTTTCAAAACGGAATCCATAGATAATAACCCCAGGAAGAGCGTCATTCATTTTACCACGGTGCAAATACCCGTATCTCAGGAGGAGGGAACGCTCACACAGGAGTTTAAACACGCTACTTTTTAATACACAAGGGCATGGTGAAGTCACTGCTCACTGAACTCCACAATAGGGCACAAATCAGCAAGCCAACCTTAACCAGATACGGACGTAAGAGCAAATATGTACAGTATCATGTGCTTTCAGCAGGCTCGTGTCTCGAGGGAGCTCTCTGACATCAGCAGCTGGGGCAGGTGGTTCCCTTTCCAACTGTGGAAAATAAAACCCTGGTGCACAGGCAGTAAGAAAATATAGCAGTACTGTAATTTCCCTTGGTGCACTCTCCCTGTGATTCCTGTCCTGTGATGATACTTTATCCAAAGAGCCTATTCCGGACACCCATTCACGCCAACAAATGACTGAACATTCGCCAACTGGTAGATACCAGCTTGAAACACAGTGTAGGAGACTCTCTGTTTTGCTGCCCCCGTTGGTACAACTAGGGGTTTTCTCCTCTCATTTATTTAGAATATATTGTCAAGTGGCTGCCCAAACCTTTACAGGGCGATGTCACCCTTTGTCCTCTGTAATTAATACTACCCAACAGAATGACAGACAAGAGTCAGACCATCTTACCATCACACGTATAGAGCAGGTCAATACCAATCATATCCAGTTTGAGTCTGAGAGCTAAAATCAGCTGAGATGTACTAAGCCCTTTGTGGTCACAACTATTTGCTTTTGAATTTAAGAATTACTAGCAGAAGGGCACCCTGTAACGTGTGTATAAAATTACTTAATTCAGCTTCTATTTCCCTTTCTGAACATAGATACTTTTACACTCTGACAGCCGCTGGCTCTTAAAGCATTCTCCTTTTTGTTGTATCTCCTTAGAAACACAAATCTTGTTCCCTGGCAGCCGCGGTGCTAAGTGCTGCACCACATGCCCAAACTAGTTCTCTCTCGCAGCTTTAATTCACAGTAAGTGGCATGAAAGGAGGTCAATGCTTCTCAAAAAACACTCGGAGTTCTTTGCAACTTCAGAATCTATTTCAGAAAGCCACACTCCCCGGTATGTAAAGAGCGGCATCCCCATTTTGAAATTCTGGCCACAACTGTCGACAGCTGCGTGGAATGATCCACAGAGGGGTAAACCCAGGGGATGGGTCACAGTTTCCACTCTCGATCATAATTCTCCGTGGATGCTGGAAACTGGGAGACAAGGAAGTCAGTTAAATGCCATCTTGTCTCTGCTCTCAGCTGGCCCTTTAGTTGGAAAAGGACTCCTGGCATGCATGCATGTTACGGCTTTTCTTTCCTGAGGTGTATGTTGAGCGCTTAACTCCATCATGCCACCTTAATCCTGGAAGTTTCCACGGTAACCTGCAACTGTAATAAACACGTCTAAGGAAAGGGACACACTGCAAGGTCCTCTTGTTTCTTTTCATCCTTCTCCACCTTTCAAAGAACAGGGTCTTTTTTGCGTCTCTGACTTCATAGTTCTGGACGGTAGAGTAAAAAAAAGAAGAAGAAAATGACATCCAACACTTGGTGAATCCTTCCTATATGCCAAGCACTGCTCTGAGCAGCTATGTGGATAATTTAATCCTTACACTAACAAAAGTAGTAAGTACAATTATGATGCTGATTCTAGGGATAAACTCACTGAAGTTCAGAGAGGCTAAGTAACTTTTCTAAAGACAAAAAGCTGGTAAGTGGGAGACCAGGAACTTAGAGTCAGTTCTGTTTAACTCCAAGTATTTTGCTTTTCATGAGCAGGCTGTGCAGAAAAATGGCATTTTCCTTGTGCTCAACAGTCATATAATTTAGACATGGGGGAGTTGCCCTACAAATCAAAAGGGAAACACAGCTTCATGTGCAGAAGGAAAATAAAAAAGCCCACACACATCTAGCTAAAATCACCAGGGAAATTAAGAAAAGGCAGGCCTCAAACCAGGACACAGCCAACACATGGCATCCTGCTTTGATCAAAAGGAGCCTTACTACTAGTGTCTCCAAATTTGATCTGACATATCATTTAAAAGAATGGACCTTTCTGTGCATATCAGCCTCCAAAGTTAGCTTGGGCTGTTTGATTCAGGCCATTGAAAAGCACCCCAAAGGAGAAGCTCTTATTATAATGCTACCTGCCTCCTTAAATGAAATTAAGACTCCTTTTGAAGAAAGCAATTCCAAAAACTGCCAGAGCAAAACATATTATTATGAGCACAGGGAAAATCATATCACAAAAATGTTTTCCATGTTATAAATGTGTTCCCATGCAAGTACATACACCATGTTTATCTAATCTAGAACTCAGTGAGTAGACTTTAACTTGGCCTTTTAATATCAATACTAGGATCAACTTCCAATAGATGCCTTATAGCCAATGCTTAGAAATGTGACAAAATATAAAAAGGTCACATAGAGTACAGTCCTTCAAAACTCACTGTAATGCCAGTCTTCAAAGAGGGAAGCTAAACAGTTTTTTGATTCCTCTGACTTAGGTAATATGAATAAAACAAAATCCACTGAATGCCTTTCAAAAAAAAAAAAAAGTAAACTTTGGGAACTTTGTGGGTTTGGTTTTGAATTAATTACAACTAAGGTTCAAAGCACCTGAGTTACCTGGAAGACTGCTGAGCCATCATTTGAGGGGGCAGTTTCCAAAGTTAATGGCCCAGAACACAAAGGCAGAATAGACTACCTTCTCTGATAACTCTATACGTTCTGGAACCTTGAAGAACAGAGGCAATCAGGGACAGCCTATGGCCATTTGGAGAAGCCGGGCAGTGAATATTAATTCTGAAATCCCCACTGCCACCCATCACCACCACACCTGAGAAACGAAATCATTAACATCAACAAAAAAAACCCACCCTGATTAGAATACAACAAAGTAGGAATGAAAGTTGTGTGCTTTAATTATGTAATATTTTGAGGTCTGATAAGAAGGTGATGATTTATACAGGCAAAGAAGGATCTTACTTTCTAAAAGGTCAGTAAGCCAAGTTCACATTCATCACCCCTTTCTCGATGTGCAAATTATGCCTTGAGGAACAAACGCTTCAAAGCAGAATCAGAACTCAGATGCATGGAGAATGCATTGCCAGTGAAGGATGTGCAGTCAACAGAGAGAAGCAGAGATAAACACAGGTGAAACCCATATCGTATGCCTTATGTCAGCACCGCTGGTTGAACTACTAACAGCTCTGGGTCTTAATTTTTCCATTTTGAAAATGGGGGTAATACCTACCTCATAGGTTATCATGGAAATTCACTGGGCTTAAGTCGTGTAGATAGGAGCCTGTGAGAATGCCTTCCCTGCTCATGCTAGACTGCCCATGCCCTGGTTTGCTTAAGGGTCTCAACTCCAGTTAGTTTTCCAACCTCCCAGCCTTGTTCTCCCAACTTACCTGGGACTTTTTAAAATAAAATGCATGCAATGAGATTTGGCACTTTTAATCTCAGACAGTGAATGTTGAGATTTATGAATGCACAAACCTAAATGGGAGACATGGCTCGTGTGTCCCTCTCTGTGGGTGCCTTGCCACATACACAGGGAAGAAGGCAGGACAACCCTGGTTGGAGCATGAAGTGGGCCGCCCAGGCAAATGTGCAACAGAGGCTTTTTTTTTTTTTTTGAGACAGAGTCTTACCATGTCACCCTCAGTAGAGAGTGCGGTGGCATCACAGCTCACAGCAACTTCAAACTCTTGGGCTCAAGCAATTCTCTTGCTTCAGCCTCCCAAGTAGCTGGGACTACAGGTGTCCACCACAATGCCTGGCTATTTTTTGGTTGCAGTTGTCATTGATGTTTAGTAGGCCCGGGCCAGGTTCGAACCCGTCAGCCCTGGCGTATGTGGCTGGTGACGTAACCACTGAGCTATGGGCACTGAGCCAACAGAGGCATTTTTTAAAGATTTGTGTGAAGAAAAACTTAAAAACTTTGAAACATAAAAACAGAATGGCTATTTTAAGTCAGTACCAATGCTTAGTCATTATAAGTTGGGGCACAGGTATGAGGACAGATACACTGAAAATTGCCATCTAATGTAACTATTTTAATAAAGCTAGGGACGTCATCCACATTTTCCGATTTTGAGTGTCCCTTTAGGTAATTAAAAGCAAAATCATCAAGAATTAAATATGATATAAAGTCTCCATCTTTTTATGGCTGAGTAGCATTCCATGGTTTGTATATGCCACAGTTTATTAATCCATTTCCCTATTAACACGGATGGAATTGAAGAACATTCTTAGTCAAGTATCACAAAAATGGAAAAGCAAGCACCCAAGGTACTCAATACTAATATGAAACCAGGAGATGAAGAACTATTTGCCCACATGAAATAAATACAAAATTAAAATCAACGGGGAAGGGACAGGGAAGAAGGGAGAGGTAGGGCAACTGGTAAGCTCTCACCTAATGGGCACAACTTAAGGGTTTGGGGGCACACCTCTTGGGTGAAGGGCTCAACTACAATTTGCACTTTACCTAATAAACACAAACATTGTCACCTAATCCATTGTACCCTCATAGGTATCTGAAATTTAAAAAAGAAAGAAATATAAAAAATTAAAATTTTGAAAAATTCTCAAAATGTGAAATGTGAAATAATTATTCCACTTTCACCTAAAAATAGGTGAAATACAAAAATTTTCCAGAACTAAATAAAATAAATTGGTGACCTAGGAAAGGAGAAGAATAAACATAGATCTCACACATTATTTTTCGAAATGTTATCAATCACTTCCAGCAATCGAAAGGGGAATAGTAACCAGGAAAGAAAATATCACCCTACTTGGACAATTATCCACAAGGGACCGATCTCTTCGATTCACGTGGTTATTTATGGGCTTGGAAAGTAACTTGGAACGTGTAAAAGTGCACAGAATGGACTGATTTCTTCCCCACATGAACTCTGCCTGGGACATACTATCTGCTCATAGTCTCCCCGCTTTGTGGAGATAAAGTCATTAATAAGAATGTAAAATTGGGCGGCGCCTGTGGCTCAGTGAGTAGGGCACCGGCCCCATATACGGAAGGTGGCGAGTTCAAACCCAGCCTCAGTCAAACTGCAAAACAGAAAAATAGCCGGGCATTGTGGAGGGCGCCTGTAGTCCCAGATGCTCGGGAGGCGGAGGCAAGAGAATCGCCTAAGCCCAGGAGTTGGAGGTTGCTGTGAGCTGTGACGCCCCAGCACTCTACCAAGGGTGATAAAGTGAGACTCTGTCTCTATGAAAAAAGTAAGAATGTAAAATTAAAACTAAAAATCCTTGATCAAAGACTGCTAGGGTCAATTACACTGGCAGCACAGGGCCATGACAGAGACAAGGGCACGCATCACAAAGCACAGACAGGAGGATACGGCTCCGCAAACGTGCAGAGCATAAGACAAGGAGCACTCGGGGAGAATTCACTGCGTACCAAAAGACAGGTCAGCAGCACGCCAGGGCCTTGACCTGGACTTGTGCAAGATGTTGTAAAACTGTCTTCCCTGAAAGTGCTCAGGATCTTGAGAGTAAGTGGAAGATCCAAGACACCACCAAATATCCACGCGTGAGCACAAGAGGGAGTGCGCTGAGGGGGAGCGGTAGAAACCAGTCAGGGGCTAGAAAATAGAACTGATTACTCTTCTGAACACCCCGGGACAAGTGTGCCAGCCAGGCCCCACGAAAGCTGCTACAGGGCTTTCAATAAATACTAGACTCATCCCTAAATTGTGTATGTATAGAGAAGCCTGATAAAGTTCTACTTTTTGTCATAATAGCGGCCTCAATGATTACTTTAAAAGATTAAACATAATAGTATTTAAAAGAAAATGCTTCCCTGCTCTCCCGGGTGCCCTCACCACCGGGTAAGTGCAGTTTCGGGTAATCCTGTGTCGGTACCAACATACAGATTCAGGAGATGGGAAATGGTTTGCCTGGACCTTTGGTGGTCATTCACCGGTCCTCTGCTTAAAGCTCTGAGACACAGAACAAGGGTGGCAAGACACTACTTGGCTGGAGAAATGAACATAGATTCCTCCAGTGTTGGAGCGGGGGCTTGCTGGGACCCCAGGAAGGTGACAGGCAGAGAATGGAGAAAGAAGGGGAGACAGCATTAACACGAGACTGACCTCAGGGCAAAATCGGGCAGTGACACGACCTAACTCCTCAAAATGGGTCAAGATATTTAATATCCCTGGACCTGTAAAATAGAGACGGCACCACTATCCTCGTGAGTATGAAAGGGTCAGATGCCCAGGTTGGCACCTGGTAGATATTGGTTGACTCTTCATTCTCCTCAATACCAGGGGGGACAGAAAATAAAAAGTCCCAGTGACAAATGATGAATTGTCCAAGGTCCAGTGTTAGGCACTAAAGGTAATACAAAGAACTCCCAAAAGTAATAAGAGCGAGATCCTGCTCACAACCAGCTCACGGGACACAGCTGCTAATGTGATCTGAAAGTATCATCCTACTCGGACAATTGTGGAACTGGTCTTTGACCCACAAAATGCCAGAAAGCCACCACCAGCCCAGAGGCATAAAATCAAGAGTAGTTCAAAATGGAAATAGGCAGGCATTTTTCATGTAACTCCAACTTACATCATCTACCAGGGAGCCACCACTGTTCTAAGTGTTATACACATATGATCTCATGAAATGGAAACCACTTTTATTCCACTTTTTTTAGATAGAGTAACTGAGACACGGAGAGATAAATAAGGGTGGGACTTGAACCTGGGCTGCTGGGTTTCATAGTGCATAACCTTACATTTCCCACACCCCACCCCAAACTGCCTCCTGCTAACACTGCCAGAGTTTTCTTTTTCTTTTTATCTTTTATTTATTGCTTCAAGTTCATTGAGGGTACAATGAATTAGGTTACACAGTTTGTATTTGTTAGGTAGAGTCCCTCTTCTAATTATATCCCACCCCCCAAAAGTGTGCCATATACCACAACCCCAAACCCCTCCCTCCAAACTGCTCCTTCATTCCCCCACACACACCTTGAATGGATTTGAGCTTTTCTCTTATGTGGGTGTGTATTAGATCGTCTACTGGCTTCATATTAGTATTGAGTACATTAGATTCTTGCTTCTCTATTCTTATGATATTTTCCTAAGAAGAATGTGTTCCACCTCCATCCAGGTTAATAACAAAAGATGTAAAGTCTCCATCTTTTTAATGGCTGAATAGTATTCCATGGTGTCCATATACACAGCTTGCTAATCCATTCCTGGATTGGTGGGCGTTTAGGTTGTTTCCACAATTTGGTGATTGAAAATTGAGCTCCAATTTATAGTCTAGTGCAAATGTCCTTATGATAAAAGCCCGAGTTTTACATCTTTAATGTTTGTAACTGCATGGAAGTCTAAGGCTACCCAGCTGAGTAAGACCCGGATCCTGGTCTCTCGGGGGCCACAGTCTCATAGAGAACATGGAATCAGTGAGTCTGAAGTAACAGAGGAAGCTGCTGGACGTGGTGAGTAAATCAAGAAGGGCAGAAGCCTAAGCTGCCTGGGAGAGACTGGGGAAAGAAGAGCAGGCAGGTGTTAGGGGAACGGCGTCTTCCTCCGCTCTCCCTGTCTAGAAATCATCGTATGTACGTCTGTTTCAATACTGGGCATGCTCAGGAAAAATCAGGGGTTTTGTTAGCTCTGAATTAACAAGATAATGGTATTTCCCGCGGATCCTATTTACAAATATACATAAAATACAGTCTATCCACGACAGGCATTTAGGATCTTGTGGAGGCGGAGGTGTGGACACAAGTAATTCTAATATGAGTTCCCATGGCTTATAGTTATGACCCAAGATGTTGAGATGGCATTCCTAATCTAACTGTACATTATATAACATGTATAATCCTAATATTATATACTTCCTAATCTAATTGTACATTATATAATATATGTAATCACACCGCCAGCTTTCGATAGGCATCTGATGATCTTCCTAAGAGGCCCTGAGTCTGACAGTATTTGCTGTTAATTATTTATCAACTGAGATAAACTACCATGACTTTCACCAAGAAGATTTGTTAAACTATAATAACTTACCCATTGGATAAAAAATTGACAGTATCCACCAAAAACTAGAGAAGTTATGGTAAGTCAGTATGAATTTCATCAAGAAATACATACTAAAATAAGTGTCGGTAGCTTTAAATCAAAACTACCTTGAGATATCATCTACCTCCAATAAGATCATCTAACTCCAGTAACAAAATCCCAAAACCAGAGATGCTGGCGTGGATGCGGAAAAAAGGGAACACTTTCACCTATTTATTCTTATAGAAATAAACATTCATCAAGGAATTATGCCCCTACAGAATAATATCTCATTGGTTCAAGGGATTTGGTATACTTCTTTTATTATAAATGTATTTATCTATTTACTTTAATTTCAGCTGAATTGTAAGGATATATGTAATCATGAAGTAAGTAAGGAACAAATAAGCTAATAGTTTTTAGTAAATAATTGCATTTCTACCATACTCTGACCATATAATAAAACCTAGTAAAAATTTTAAAACAGAAAGGAAAAATACTGAAGTAAATTAAGAAATAATCAGCAGCTTGTATATAGATGGATATTTCAAATGAGTGGGAAAATGTGGAATCCCATCCACTAATATACACTTTGCATACTGTATATTAATCAATCACAAATTTAATTGTATGTTAATAAATATTTAATCAGAATATATTTAATGACTCAAGAACAAATTTACTTAATTACTAATTAATATGTAATAACTCTTGTTATGTCTGAAATGGTATATGGCCAAAGCCTTAGAAACAATACTCAAAAACATGGTAAGATTTATTAACAGACTTAACAATGAATATTTTTGGAAATATCTGAATGTTCTATACAGAAATCCCATGCATTGTTTCAAAAAATATGAAAATGATTTTTAAATGCATTAGTAATATATGACTCATACAATAATAAAATGTAGAAAAAGTTCTAACATCCTTCTATCCAAACATTGCCATTTTAGTTTGTCAATACCATCCAACAATATCATATATATTCTTCATCGAAAGTAAATATTAGCATTTGAATATAATCAATCAGAGATTAAACATAAACATTGCTCTTTTTAATTCTTAGTTCTGAAAACTTATCTTAATAACTATATTTAATTGGCAGAAAAATGCTTGTTAGATCCTAACATTCCAAATAATTAAAACAACTTTATAGTTGCTTGTTTCTCTGCTTGCCCAATTCCTTTTGTGTGACTGCTATTACTTAGCATTCTTTAATCTGCCCCATTTTTCTGAATGGTTTTTGTTTGCCACATTGTTTGGGTACAATACATATTTGATTTTAATTTGGTATTTTATTTCTGCTCTTCTGTTACAGAAATAATGGATTCTAAAAATCAATTTCACTTTAACAATACTTCTAATCATTATCAGGCATAACTTTTATGCATGAAGTGCTTATATTAATTTTTTATCATTCATAGTTTCAAATTGTCTCTCTTTTCCTACTAAGATTAAAATCATAAAATCTGCTCTTGGTCAAGATAAAAGTAAAGATTGCCTTGTGTTCCATTATGCCTTGGTGAAGATGAGTGAAGGAAACTCCATGTCAAATAATAACTTTTTCATTGTGTATTGCACATTCATGGTATTTTCAAAAGATAAATATACACAATATTTCATGCAATGTAACTTTGTTAGAAGGTTTTTCATCCATTTTTGTACTTATCCTTGTAACATTTACTGCTATCGAAAATGATAAAAATTAAAAACTACAGTATGTATGTCTCTAAAATTTGGGCATAAAGTGTTGGTGTTCTAGCATTACACACTTCATTGATGTGGTAGCAGACATAAAGGAAAAAATATATATGCTATTTAAGGCGGATCACATTCATCCACACTTCATACTTATAAATCTTTCCTAGTATTGTTCAGAAATATATTTTAGTAACTACACAAATGAAAATTTCAGCAAAATCAAGTAACTTTTTTTTTTTTTTTTTGAGACAGAGTCTCAAGCTGTCATCCTGGGCACAGCATCACAGCTCACAGCAACCTCCAACTCTTGGGCTTAAGCAATTCTTAGCCTCCTGAGTAGCTGGGACTACAGGTGCCATCCACAATGCCTGGCTATTTTGGGGTTGTATTTGTCATGGTTGTTTGGTGGGCCTAGACTGGATTCAAACCTGTCATCTCCGGTCATGTGGCTGGTTCCCTAGCCACTTGAGCTACAGGTGCCCGTGCCTGAAATCAAGTAACTATTATTTTAATAGATAGCTTAATATAAAGATATGTTAACTAGGTATAAATTTTTAACTAGGTAAATAAAGGGGTCAGAAAGAGAGAGGGGGGCAGTGAGAGAGCCTTTTAACATCTATTCTAGGTAACAAATGGAAAGGGTAATTTTCACCCCAAAGGCTGGGAGAAACGAATAGAAGATATTAGAAAATTATGACAAAGTAGTTCCTTCTTTCTCAGCCAGCCTCTGGCAGTGCCCCTTCTGGGTGCAGCCTAACAGCCAACTGGCAAAGCAGAAATGTGGTTACAAAATCATTTCCTGTGAATTACAAAGTAGAAAATGGGAGGATATGTTTAAAGTTGACAGGGAATAGATTAATAAGTAATAAATCTTCAACTTATCAGCATCAGCTCCCATAATTCAACACGTACTTAAATGTTTTGAAATAATCTGAAACTTGGATCAAAATTACTAATAAAATATAAGATTTTCCCTTGACCTAATTGAGCATAACGACAAATCTTTTTGTCTACAAAGATATTGTCTAACACAATAACATAGTCAGAATTAAAATATTGACATTGACAGATTATTGTCATCTAAGCCTGAGACCCCATTCAAATTTCAACCCTTATCGTATTCAAAGTTCAACCACTATTCAGGTAATAATGTACTTGAAGAGTGCATGTGGGAAAACTTAAGAGAGGAGTCACATCTTGATGTGCTTGCATTGCTAGTAAATGTGATTTTATAAGTTTGAAACCAATATTCAATTATTAATTGTTAGTAGATTAGAAATATTATTTGGAATAGAGAACAAAGTCTAGACAAAAGGAGAAGTTATGGGGAATCAATTCAGACCCATTTTCCTGGCTTGGAGCACATTAAGTATGAGATCCTGTCACTTTAGTATTTCTGCAGCCTCCTGTGTTCTAAATTCCCCTCGCCTCAGGCTGCAGTGCAGCAGCTGGCTGAGAACTTGAGGCCGCTTTCTGCCAGGGCAGAGCTCTGTACTCTGAGGGAGTGGTTTTAGGGAATTAAGAATGTGAATTCTTTAAACTTTGTCCAACACAGGAAGACTTGCTCTGGACCAGATAAAGAGAAGAAAGATCTCTTCTCTTTTGTCGCCTGGATTGGGCCAGAGGAGTCTGTTTGGACACAAGTCTGTCAGGGTATTAAAATATCACAGCTGTGATATGTGTGACTGTGGGCCAGCTAACATTTGGTCCTTGAGTTGGTCTCTGATTGGCTTCCTTATCAAGATTTTGTTTACATTAAGACCGTAATACTTTGAAACTGTAAAAAGTAATAAGTAAAGCCATGCAATTAATGTAATCAGCTGTAGAGTTAGTCTAGTTAGTGGAATGAAGCATAGCAAGAACCATACAGGACTGTTTGCCTTGCTTTCATGAGATTTATGACTGCAACACTGATGTATGAAATAAATACAGATAATACTTGGGGCGGCATCCTGGAAGCCTCATGAAGAAGTGTGTGCCGTCTCTCAAGCCCCGCTGCTCTGAAAACTGTCTCTTCATCTGTGTCTACTATTTCTCTATATTAATATTCTATAACTCCTACTAATAATTCTCCAGTCTCCTCCCACCACCCGGCCACTGTGTGCCGAGGCTGGTCCCTGACAGTACTTTAGAGCAAAAGTATCCAGTTCACAGTGAATCACACGTTTGTGTTACTTGTCATGTGTTTTATTTTCTGGGATGTTTCCTAACAATTTCTTTGGATTGTTTCCTGGACAATTTCCACAGCTATAGAACATTTTTTTGGTAGAATATTTCTCAGTTTGGGAAAGAGTTTGGTCTGCCCTTCATTTTCTTTGATGTTCTCAGGATTTGATTGGCCATGCATCTTTGGTAATGATGTAACAAAGGTACTGAAGTGTTTTCTCATTGCTCCTTCTCCAGCTTAGGATTGTAGCGTGTCCAGTGCTGGTGAACTTTACTTTGTTCTCTTAAAGATGCACCTGCCTCATCTCCCATGTAAAGTTACTCTGTTTTCCTGTGTAATGAATAAATACTTGTGAAAAGCTACCTTATATTTCCAATTTTTCAGTAAACATTTTTTATTGATGTAAGTATGGATTCATGGGTGCCTATTTTATCCAATGACATATAATCTATTATAATCATTATCTTAGTTCCTTTTCTATTTAGCATAACAAAATACATAAAACTTGGTACCTTATAAAGAAACATATTTATCTTTTATAGTTAGACAGGCTTGGAAGTTGAAGGTTGAAGGACACATGTGGTGAGAACATTTCCTGGACACTTTCTATGGTATCTTGAGTCAGTTCAGCGCAATGCGGTGGCGGGGACAGGCACAGGGAAGGGAGGTATGTCATCTGAAACCATATCTCAGTTCTCTCTTTCTCTTTTATAAAGCCATGCATTTCTCCTTTAAGATCACTCCTTAATTCATTAATCCATGACTCAATTAATGCCCATGATCCAATCATCTCCTAAAGACCCCACCTGTCAATCCTGCATGTAGGGTATAAAGTTTCTTTATGTATTTTAGAAAAAGCAAATATTCAAACCACAGCACGTTAATTTGGAAGGTAAAATACCACCGAGTTAAAACAGACGTATTTTTTTTGACATATATCCATCATTCTTTGATTTCTTCCATATTTTATGACAAATCAAGACGTTGCAAGGCACAAGTATTTTTCCTGTCCATTGTTGAAATGTCTAAAAAAAGAGTCAATTAGGCATGCTAGAATAAAAACTCAAGTTATCACAGGTGCATAATTCCTTTCGTAAGCACGAAAATACTCATCGTGAGATGCTGGTAAGAGGAGCGATATGAAGAAGTAAAGCAGAACTGAATATCCACGGGCAGTAAAATAATATCATATTGTTTAATATTAGTGTGCTCAGCATCCCAGAAAGAGAAGATAAAGTTAAAATATCAAAAGAGAGGAAATAATATAGAAGAAAAAAGTAAACTTCGATATCATTTCATTCTTAACTCCATTTAGAAAATTAAGATAAACTTTGTAAGAACTCAAAATAAGGCTAGTATGAAAAGGAAGAAAATTTCAGTGAAACCTTGCAGCAAACACACATGCAACATAATTTAAACACTATAGAAAATTGAAGACGTTGACATAGATACATATATCACTGAGTATCTATATACCTATGAAGATATAAAGGCATTACCCTATGACTTGCAAGAATTTATCCAGAAATGAAGAATTGATTTAACTCCAAAGATTAATCAATGTAATTCCCCATATTAACAGATTAAAGGAGAATAATTACATGAAGATATTGATCATATTTATGGGAAAAGCACTTGATAATGATTCCTACCTATTCACGATGAAATCTTTTAGCAAGAAAAAGATCTGGGTATTCTTAACTACTTAAAACTTACATAAAATATTATATTTAAAAGTGATATCTTTGTTAAATGAGGAAAGATTAAAAAATGATCATGATCCCCAGTTATATGAAAACTTGCAATGAATTGCTGGATAGGGCAGTAAAAAGAAAATGAGGTAAAACCTACAAGGATGGAAAAGGAAGAAAACCAGGGTCATTATATTGTTTTGAAAAGGAAAAATAAAAACATTATTTGAGACAATAGGCTGTATGTTTAGAAAATCCATGAGAACTTAGAGGTAAATTCAGAGGATTACTAAGGATAGATATAAAAATCAATGTTAAAAAAAGTTATATTTCACATGAAAACAACAATCAAGAAAGAACTTTTAAAAAGTGAAAGCACCATTGAAATATACAGTACTAAAAAAGGAATAGAAGGCAATAAAAGCTTATGGAGAAGCATAAGTATTAAATAAATAAATAAGTACATAAATAGGAGACATCAAGACATTTTCATAAATTTTTAGACTCAATGTTGTCAAGCTGTCAATCTTCTTCAAGTTGTGCTAAATATTAAATGCATTCCAATTAACATTCTAACTGTATTTGTGAAAATTGATGGGGTTACATGCTCTACTTAATATTCATAAATCCTTAATAATTAAGATAGTCCATTATTGATGCAAATCTAGATACATATACTGAACAGCCCAGAGACAGACTTATGCACATATGGAAACTTGATTTACAGCAAAGTTGGCAAGGTTAAAAAGAAAGAGAAACAAACATTTTAAACTCTACTAGGAAACTAATTATCTACATGGAAGAAGAGTATTTTAGCTGAACTCCTGCCTCCTGTGTAATCCTCAATTCCAACTGTCTGAGTGATGAGAAAAACAATAGAAAATACCAAAGAATATCACTGTGGACTCAGAGGAGAAATGTATATTTTAAACAAGAAGTGAACCATGAAGGGAAAAAAATGTATTTGACCTTATTGGTCAAATTAAAAGTCCCTATTAGAAAAATATATTTTTACCTGATAATTAAGAGGGAAATGTTATCTGCAGCACATATTCTCACAAAACAACTCATTCCAAATACTCATGCAACTGCAAGGATTTTTCAGGGAACAAAATGTAAAAAAATAAGAGTATCCGACAAGAAATGTCTCACCAAGTGCAAATACAGATGACAAATACACATATTTCTTCTCACAAGCCAAACAGCTAAGATGGAAATGTCTGACAATATCAAGTTCTGTGAAGGATGTAGAGTAACTGTATTTCTCAAACAATTCAGAAAGTCAGTAGGGATAAATAACTACATTGGAAAACAGTTTGGCATTGCCTGGCAAAGTTGAAGATATGTGTTTTCTATGACCCAGGGGTCCTATTTCTGGGTCTGTACTCTGGGGAAAACTGTTTTTTTCCCCTATCAGCAGACATGTTCGATGACGTACAGAGCATCACTCTTCCTAAATGCCAACGTAAAAAAAACCCCACAAATATACAACAATCATAGGAATGGTATTATGAAAGATAAATAAAATGTAATAATCTATCACAACAATAATTTCAAAGTAACCTCATACAAAAATTTGATGCTCATAAAATAAAATTGTGCACTGCATTAGAATATCTAATACATGATTTTACTTATTTACAAATAGGCCATGTAAAAATATAAACTTTATGGTTGCATATTGAAATGACAAAATTGTAAGTCAAAAGAAGTAAAATTCAAAACACCCTTATTTCTGACAGGGGCAAAGGTTTTTTGTCATAGGAAGGGTGAATGGTGTGTGTGAATATTCAAAAATTTCTAGGGTTTGGTCCCCATTTTTGCTTATAATTACTTAGGCAGTACATAAATATTTCTGTTGTTCTCGGAATATGGTATATTTCATTATAAAAGATAAAATATACAGATATTAATTTGGGTTAGCTGATATCCTTTTCAATACCTAAAGTTTATAAGAAATTGGGCTTCGATTACTATTTATTTAATAACCTGAAGACTTTTTTAGTGAATTCATTTGCATGTGTTTATTTTCCCATCATGATGACCTCAATTTGTTTTATTTTCAGGGCAGGAGATCTACTTAACAGACATGAAATGTGTGGTGGTGTGTCCTTATAATAAAAACTTACTTGGTAAAATTTGAGCTCATGAAATGGAGAGTAGCATAATGGAAAGAGAGGGGAGGTGGGAGGAAGAAGGAAAGCTGATTAACGGATACAAAATTACAGTCCAACCGGAGGATTGAATTCTGGCGTTCTAGAGAGTGAATATGGTTAAGTGTAATTTATTGCATATGCTCAAAAATTAGAAGAGAGAATTTAAATTTTCACAATACAGAGAAATTACTAATGTTTGAGATAATAGATATGCTAATTAACCCAACCTGATCGTTACACACTGAATGTATCAAAACATCACTCTGTATTCCACAAATATAGACAATTATTACACGTTCATTAAAATTTAAAAAAATATTAAAAACTTACTTGGGGTCATGCGCAGTACGCTATTTTTTAACAAGTGTTTTCCGACTTCTTTGTTTTTAGTTGGAGGGAAATTTCTAATAAGCTAACAATATATGTAAGTTACTATTGTAGTCAGGTATTTTGTGTCTAATTATGTTTTTTCACATTTATTGGCCAAAATTTCTACATACAAAAATACTGTTAATGCAGCAATGTAGTTTAATTCTTCAAAATAGACTACTGGTACCTTACTTTTTGAATTTCTCGCTAAATATTTTATTGATATATAAAGCATTGTTGATAAATTTACAATGAAAAATATAAGTATAACTTCCCAGTGAGTGTAGAATTTAGATTACTGAATTAGGTAGTATAAACATTAAAGTAGCAAATGGTACTTTCAAATACAAAAGTAATAAAAGTTTTAAGTGCAAAAGATTGACTCAGCTGCCTGATAAGACAATAAATTACAGTTAATATCAAAGGAATGTCAAAAGTAAATTCACTGTGGATAAGTCTTTGAAATATTTTGGGGAATATTTCACAAACCAAATCCAGTCAAGTTAACACTGTATTAATGTATTGTTAATAAAATTCAGAAAAGTGCAGAAGAGATTTATTGATGTCTTTATCATTATTTTATGTGCCAATGTGCATTTGTTTTAGCTTTATCAAAAGTCAACAGGCAGCATGTTGGAAGACAGTCAAGACATGTATAATATACACACTATAAATATATATGTAAGCAAATATATTCATATGCTCATAGACTTATAAATTTACTGAAAAGTATATATATTCATCACTAATTGGTAAATTGGTGGGAATCTAAGAGATTTTTGTTTCTATGGCTTTTCCATTGTATCTTATTGTCTTATTTTCCTAAATAACTATTATTTCTGTAAAATGACAACTTTAATAAAATAATTATTCTTCAGAAAGTAGGATAAATCTATGTTTCCTTTTTATTTATAAAACTTCTTCAGTTCTATCTCTGAGATGGCTAGAACTCCTGAATATAAAGACATTGTTTATGCTTTGGGTTTTTTGGACTCTCGATTCTATTTTATTTATTTATTTTTTAATTTTCAATAGATTCAGGAATAGAAGTAGTTTTGGTTACATGGATGAATCGTATATTGATGATCTCTGAAATTTTAGTGTACCCATCATCCAAATAACACATACTGCGGGTGACAGGTAGTTTTTTTTTTTTTTTTCCTTTACCTTCCTCCGTCCTCCCCTTTGGAATCTCCGATGTCCCTTGTAACACACTGTTTGCTCCGCTTCCTTGCCGCTGAGCTTCCCCTTGTAAGTGTGAACATGTCGTATTGAGTTTTCCATTTAGGCATTACCTCACTTAATATAACTGCCTGGATCCATTACCATCAGATTGCCGTGAAAGACACTATTTCATCCTTTGTTCTCAAGTTTTGATAATTTAAAATAGTTTTACATTGTAAATTGCACACAACCTTTCTGGACACCCTGTATGCATCTATGCATGAATATATATATATGCATATAAATATATAATTACATAATCTAATATATAGTCATCCCACATGTATTAAGCTGAAACTAAATACTTGGGGGCCCAGAAATAAGTCTTTTGAAAGACATTGCAACTAACTGAGCCTTACACAGTATTTCCTAATAACAGGAAAAATATTATGAATACCCATTTGTTTCCATGTAGATAGGTTAGATAATCTCATAATAATTCAGCACAGGTCTCAGAATTATCTATTTGGAGTGACAATCAATTGCTAATTCAGTACTAGAACCACTGACTCTTTTTTTCCAAAAAAACAGAGTTTAGGATACCAAAATATGTATAAGAATAGTGCACAACTGAAATTTCAAATTTCTAAACTTTATTATCCAGATATATTGCAATAGATAAATATAGTATAACTTTCTGGTAAATAAAATATATCTCTGAGTAAAATTAGACAAGCAAAAAATGGAATGAAAGCTTTTAGTGGCATTTTAAGTGTTAAAAAATAGTTTGCACACATAAAATTTTGAGAAGAAAGAGCTGAAAGGACACTTTAATTGACTGTATAGTTAATAAAGGATGCCTTGATTTGTAAGCCACGACATCTATTTGGGCTTTGATCTCATGCTTAAAATCAAGCCACAGAAGTGCCACGACCTATCTAAAGTTCCCTATCGGTTTTTATTGTCAATGACTTCAAGATCAAATTCCCCTGCTGTGTGTAGCTAGCTGATTAGCCTTTCACATTGAGAACTGGAGTTACTTTGTGTATCACTAGCATTTCTTTTCCCTTAGCGACATTCCAAGCAATGGTTGGTGGATATGCTCTGTGATTTTGACACTTTCGATGAGTGTAGATAATTTAAATATCTACAGGTTTACTATATTTGTGACAATACAAAGATGTGTGGAAGGTTTGTGATAAATGTACCAATGTAAGACAGGTAGGTAATCTCAGATAGTGACCCAGTCTTCACACTGGATTCACATGTGTCTCTTTCACCTGTTATAGGCCACTAGGTTTCTGAAAGGACGTTTTTTATCTCAACTGAAGGAAAACCCTCGGACTTAAATATATATTTTAAACAGCTTTTTTTAAAACAATGTTTTTATGTTCCAGGGTATCCTCATCTTCTTTCAGTGGCCGAATATGCAGTTTCAGTATTTTGTGGAAGGTATCTTGCAAAATTGTTACACAGTTAGAATCTCCACTCACAGAGTGGGCACTTAGCAAAGCATCAGAAGGCAGGTCCCGCAGAGAAAGCCAACGAGTTTGACAGACTTTAAGAATGAACACCAACAATCACTACAGCTATATACAGCTATCATGTTTATTATTTCTGAAAGTGTTTTGTTAAAAGGTTTATTCTACCTGTGTTTAAGCATTTTTTTTTGTTCACATCACATCAAGTATACAGAAAGCTTTATTAGTTGTTCCCATAACAGATAAAAGTAATGTGCCATTTTATAAATGATCTTACAGGCCCTAGTAATATTATACAGCAAATTTTTTTAAAGATAGTCCTTTGTCCAACTGATCTAAGCCTCTTTTCCTTCTGTCCAGAAGAAGCCTATCTTCCTTGCTTAGTGTAGATTCATTGAGGATTTTTCCCATTTATTTATTTTTTAAGATGGGGAATATATGTAAGGTCTACCATAATTTTAGTAGTAAAGGTTCAGAAGAAAGGCCCGAGAGTTCCACTGCACGTTGTCTTGGTTACAAGCGAGATTTTCTGCCTTTAGGGGGCTTCTTCGCATCCGGTGAAGCCTCTGAGCTGTCAGACCTGCCTCTTCCACCCGAGCGGCGAGCCCTTCCCCCGGTGCCTCCGGGGCATCATTGCTAGCAAGTTAGTGAGAGGCTTTAGCAGGTGCGGACAGAGCCCCTTCGGGACACGGGCGTCTGTGCACCTGTTGGTCACTTCTACCTGTAGCCGGTCCGTCTGCAGCACGTGGCGGTGGCCCTGGGGCCGGTCAGGGCTTTGCTGTGGGAGCAAGTTCCAGAGCCTGACATCTCGCACCTGCGCCCAGGCTCCTGGCAGGCTGCAAACCGGGGCCCCAGACTTAAAGACATGACCTGCCGCCCTCCCCAGCCACAGCTTTCCCAGGCACTCCGTGTAATGCGTGTACCTCTGTGGTATCTATTGACATCATATACAGATAGATTTTTTAAATATATATTTAAATAGCAATATATATAAATACATGTTATATGAACATCATATATAGATATATATTGCTTAAATATAAATTAAGTTCTTTTTCCTCTTTGTGTATTTGGCCAACTTTTTTTTTCCTTCTTGTTGGTTTTCATTTTGAAAAGAATATGGCAAAAATATGATAATGTGTGAAATTTAAGCTGATGTGCGAAATTGCAAAAACCACATAATGTCTAAACATACGTACACTTTGTCTTTTCTCATGCACTCTTTCTATAAAACTATTGTCCTCTGTAATCATAATGAAAGCAGTTTTAAAAATCCATTTATGTATGCTACATAACATGAAATGTATATATAATATGTTTTGTCATTTTTATTAAAATGGTTAATATTTCTATCAACCCATGAATGGATTAATAAACTGTGGTATATGCATACCATGAATACTATTCTCCCATAAAAAAGATGGAGACTTTTCAATTTTTGTATGGAGTTGAAGAACATTCTCTTTAGTAAAGTATCACAAGAATGGAAAAGCATATATCTAATCTACTCAATATTATTATCAAACCAGTAGATGAACAACTACGTGCCTGCAGCAGAGAAAAACACAATTAAATTCAAGTAGGGGAGGGGAAAGACGGGAGAAGGGGATTAATGTGCTCTCAGGTAGGGGCACAAAGTAAGGGTATATGGTAAACCTCCAGGGCTCAACTACAACTTGAACTTTACCTAACAAACACGAACAGTGTGTATGTAACCTAATCATTTTTACTCTCATATGAATCTGAAATAAAATCACTAATATTATCAATGTGCAGCTAAAAGTGTCTTAGTATGGAAAAATTGGGAATTCCATTTAATAGGAAGTGAGTTTGAATTGTACTGGTACTTCGCCTTCTTGACTTTTTACATGGAAACACACTGCATGAGATGGTTCATCATTCCAGTTAACTCTACAGTCTACTAACAGAGCAATATTAATAGTTAAACATAGTGCCATGATGGCTGAATTTATTGCCAGCTTCTAAACCCCTATTGTCTATGGAGATGAGCTAACTAACTTGGAAATTAGATTTGAGCAAATGGGTTTTACAAACTGGATTAACTAATAGTACCAAAAAACTTTAGTAAATGATTTTTAGTTTTTACTTGATATTCCCATGAGTTAGCTTGCACGTTTTTCTTCATAAGTTACTTATACCTTCTTATCAATTTCAAAAATTAGATAAATTAATAAAAATTAGAGAAAGGAATTCATTTTATTGAATATCAATTGAACATAAATCCGACATGCCAATTAATTATTACTTAAAATATAAGAATCAAAAATATTTTAAATGCAGAAAATAAAATGTCAAGAGAACTCGGATTCTAAGAAAGCTACAGAATGGGTAATTCAGCACCTAGCACCAGACAATTTACAAAAGTAATAAGCAATGTTTGAAAAGTTGCTTTTTGGCCAGGCATGGTGGCTCACACCTGTAATCCTAGTACTATGGGAGGCCGAGGAGGTAGATTGCCTGAGCTCACAGATTTAAGAATAGCCTAACCCAAAGAGAGACCTCATCTCTAAAAGTAGCCAGGCTTTGTGCCAGTCGCCTTGGGAGGCTGAGGCTGGAAAATCGCTTGAGCCCAAGAGTTTGAGGTCGTTGTGAGTTATGATGTCACCGCACTCTACTGAGCGTGACAAAGTGAGACTTTGTCTACATTACTGGCCTGTTTAAAAAATAATAATGGTAATTAATTAAAAAAAATAAAAGTTGCTTTTTAAGCCCACATATGCCTATCATTTTTTAATAATTAAAATTTGAAGTATTAAAGTGTTAGGAGTTTTTCCAAAGACATTAGAGTAATTTTATTTTAACTATTAAACACAATACATTATGTTAATACATTATTCTTGTTAGAATAATACTCCATACAGCTACAAATCTTTCTCCACCTGCTCTAAGCCTATTTCCCTTCTGTCCAGGAGCAGCCTATCTTCCCTGTTTAGTATAGATTCATTGAGGCTTTCCCCTATGCATTTAATATAATGTATGTACCTGTCTTATATCTACTGATATCATATACAGATATTTTTTTCAAACGTAAGTTAAGGATTTTTTCTCTTTGTATCATCAGACAACTTCCTTTTTTTCACTCTTGTCAGTATGTGCCAAAGGGTGTCCAGCCTGCTCCTGTATTTGAATTATCTGAGGCCTGTTTTGGTTATCTGTGGTGTTGGATTTCATGAAAATAATGCACAGGTATTTTTTTAAAGCTCATCAGCTTTCTTCAGTGTTTGTGTATTTAATGTGCTGCCCAAGACAACCCTTACTCTTCCAGCGTGCAGTAGGAGAAAAAAAGAAAGAGATTCGGTCACCCAAGTACAGAACAACACAGATCTGAACGTCACAGGTTCACTTACGTGTGGCCCACCATGGGACCCACACGCAGTGACACTAGTGATGCTGGAGTGCCCTAAGAAGTACATAAAATTCATGACATTACAAGAAAAACTCAATTTACTTGACATGCATGGTAGTTTGATCTCTATAGCAGAGGCTGCCAACCATTTCAAGGAAAAATAATCCAGTGTAAAGATCATGATAGAAAAGAAAATTTGTGAAGCAGTCACTATAGCTATGCCCGTAGGTGTGAAAATGTTACACTTTTAGTGAAATAACTTTTTAATGTTGTAATGAATGCAACTTTGAGCGAGTGCGCCATTGCTGTTAAGAAAAGCATACCCATTTAATACAATTTGAGAAAAGCAAAGTGATACATGACAACTTAAAGCAAAAAGAAGATCAAGGATCTAAATACAGGGAATTTAATGCCAGTAAAGTCTGGCTCAATAATTTAGAACGAGGTTTGGCTTAAAGAATGCTAAGATGACAGGAAAAGCAACTTCTGTAAAGAGGCAGCAGATACGTTTCCAAATGCTATTAAGGCATTGAGGAGGAAGTACATCGACCTGAATGGGTTTTTAATGCAGATGACCTAATGTCCACTTGTTTTTTTACACTGTTTCTTCTACATCTTCTTCCTTGTTATTTCTTGAAGTCCATTTCTGTTAATTACTCTGATGTGGTATCTATTAGCTCTTGAATTTCTCCATGGAATATATCTTGAAAACTTTCACCCTCTACTTTTCTTGGCATGTACTCAATGAGGTTCCATTGTTTTTATTTCTCCTTCATGTGGTAAAAATGATAAAGGGAATTAAAATGTAGAAAAGTAACTTTATATTTACCTCCCTGAGCACATGTGAGAGAGAAGAGATAGCAATTCCAAAAGTGGAAGGAGGATGAAAAGTAGTGGAAGGTAGTGGAACGTATGATTCATTTATGCCAAATATGAAATGTGTGCTTTGCTATAGGGAAGTATAACTGAGATTTTTTATTAGAGAAACTATATAGTAATGAATAACTTACTTTTATTAGAATATATTCATTTTTGCATAACTTAGTTCTTTCCATGTGAGGTATATGCATTCTAATCCATATCATTTTTTTTATTGCTTTCTTCTCTAGTTTGCATGAATGCCTTTAGAATTTTTTCTTAAAAATGCCTATGAACATGCCATGAGACGGGGTCTTCTGAGAGTCTTGAACTAAATTAGACAAAATGTAATGTAAAAAATATGAAAGAGATAATATACTATCAGTTAATTCAAGAAAAAATACAATTTCCTGCTTTTTTCCCCCTCTCACTCTTTTGTCTGACAAGCTTCCAGAGCATTCTTTTCTATTGGCACATGACTTGGTCCTCAGTAGCTTCCAGACTACATTCTCTCCATTTTTTTCTTATCATTTTTTCACTATGCAAAACTACCTTTTGTTATTTGAACAAGTAAACGCAAGCATTCTTGATGCTCCCTTTTCTACATTTCCCTTTTTTCTATCTCTGGCAATTTGTTCTTTTCAAGTGCTCTAGTTTTCTAAAGGGGAGGCTATGCTGCCGTGTACATGGGCGTGCAATCAGCCCATCTGAATATGGGAGAGCTCAGGTGCAGCCTCAGAAGTGCAGGAAAAAGAAGCAAAGAGATAGAGTGTGCACTGCAGATGTGAAGAATGGCAAGGTGCAAGGTCATTTCTTTAAGACAAAAATCATTTATGGCAAGCCATATTTCATATAGCAGTCAGGCTCAACTAGGAAGACAGTTTCTGATTATGAAAAGCAGTGATCTTTTTCTGTATTTCTTTTCCATACATAGATGGGAATACTCATAGAGAACATGTAGTTAACAGGAGGAAGTTTCTTACTCAGTTAATGTTTAAAAATATTTTCTCTTACATGGATTTTGACCTATTGATGATATAAAAACAAAACTTCTATTAGTTTTTTTTAATCAGATCAGAATAAAAGCAATAATAAGAAACAGTTTTGCAATTACAATATAAACGAAGAGAATTGTAGGTGTTATATACAGGCAGTCCCCAGGTTATAAACAAGATAGGTTCTGTGTGTTTGTTCTTAAATTGAATTTGTATGTCAGTTGAAACAGGTACATTTACCTATTACCTCTAATAGCCTCTGTTTGTAAGTGTAAGTCATACATCACTCGGATCTTTGTAACTCTGGACTCTCTTTATATACTTTTGTATGTATAAAACACATACATGGATTACAGACATAATTGTGGATAAAAGAAATACATATAATAATCTCAGTTCTACCCTAAGAATATAATATTGTTTTGATATCATGAAAGACCTCCAAAGGCTATATAATTATATTACAGTATTTCCACTGAATTCCATACCAGCTCAATGGATTAAGTTCTATGCAATAGCTTGAAAATAAGAAAATCATTCATTGAACCTTTTTCCTCTCTGAAACAATTATATTCACTTTGCATTACAAGGTCATAGTAGGAGAAATACTCTTTTATTTTCTTTACACAATACTTGAGATATGTTCTATCAGTGGGAAAAAAATTCACTTGGCTATACTTCATAATAAATTTGGATAGGGGAAAAATTACATTCCGCTTTCAAAAGTTCCCAGGTATTTATGTGCTTGGCTAACCACAAAAGTACTTTTGTTTAAGATCTCTTACATGACATGCAAATGGTCTTTATAAAGAAATGCTTGATTTACCCTATTCCAAATTAAATTCCTGTGACTCTTTGTCAGTCCATTGGATAAGAACATGGAATCTGACATATTGAATCAGTCCACTGTTCCATCAAAAAGACTATTTTGCTTCCAATAATAGTCTATAAAATGGGACTTTAGAGAAAAATAAAGTACATCAGACACTGTGAATCACGAAAGAGCTTACCTAATGGTGCCAATTCTGTGTCAGATGGCATTTCGTTGTGAACTCTGAGGTCAGAACACTGCACAATGTTTCCGGTTCTCTTTACCATGGAAGCTCTTCAAATGCATTTCTTATGTTCAACTAGCAGCAGTTTGTGTGATAGTTGAAGAGGATTTGCTGTTATTAGATTTTATATTTATTATAAATTAGGACAATATACTTCAATATTGAATTTAATTTTATATATTCTGTAAGTGTCTGCTTTCATTGTTTTTAACTATGACTATTTCTTGGAAATGTTTATATGGCTCCAAATAGCATCAGCTATTCTAGCTGAATACTTTAGCAATATTCATTTCAGCTAATTTTTTCTATGACTAAATGGTTGGCTGCTACTTCAACTTAAGCAACTGATATCTGCCTAAGTTAGTTACAAGAAAGCCTTAAAATAAAGGTGGAAAACTGAGGAATATATGTTTAGGGCAAGTTCAATATGTTTGCCTCCTAGATTTTTGACAATATATGTTTATGCAAATAGCAAGAAATTGCATCAACCAAAAATTGAAAGTTTCCATAACTTACACTCACATTGACCCAGGCTGCTCCTCACCCATCACACGCCATTCAACTCAAGCAGCACTGAATTTCAGATTCTGGAAAGAAAAGCAAAGTGACTTCTCATATCCTCATCACAAAAATGATTTTTCACAGTATCTTATTTTGAGAGATACTTGAAAGAAAGACGGATATTTACATGAGATGCTTATATGAGAAAAGTAGAGCTATATGCCCACTCAATACATATTTTTAAAGACTACCCATGAGGTTTCCTAATAACTTATTTTTTCTCAGATGTAATGCATTTTATTTCTTCTCTTCTTTAGTTCAGGTACAGAAAATAATTCTGATAGATAACATAGTTCATTTTCTTAGTCAATACAGATTTTTTTGTAGAAATTTAATTATACTATCATCCTCTGTTAATACCATGGTTAAGGTCAAGGATCTGAGAATAGGACTGTTTTAATTGTATTCCCTTTGGGTGAGATCTAATAAGACCAGATACAGTTGAAGAGAGACCTAGAATGTGTACAGTCTTTATTTTACTCACAGCTCCCTGGGGGAGAACCCAGTACCCCAGGCAAGGCTACTCAAGAGACAAAGCACAGAAGGAAAGAGAGACGCTGTGACCAACGCCTTTATTGTGGTTTTGGTGGGAAGTAAAGGGCGAGGCAGAGGAAGGTGGCTGAAAGCTGGTTAGCTATGTTTGAAAATGTCACCTCCATGAAATGTATATTAAATGCACCTATTAAAGTATACAGCTTAAAACTATATTAACACATGAAAAAAAGCGTTCATTGTTTCTAATATCAGAAAAATGCAAATCAAAACCACCCTGAGGTGTAACCTGACCCCAGTGAGCCCACATGACAAAGTCCCAAAGCTGCAGATGCTGGCGTGGATGTGGAGAAAAGGAAACCATTTTACACCACACATTTCAATCGGTGGTATGGAAAACTAATTCAGCCTCTTTGGAAAGAAGTATGGAGAATCCTCAGAGAGCTAAAAGGAGACCTTCTATTTGATCTTTCAATTCCATTAGTAGGAATTTTAGTAGGAACCCAGAAAGGGAAAAAAAAATCATCGTACAGGCTCGGTGCCTGTGGCTTAACGGGCTAAGGCACCAGCCACGTACACCTGAGCTGGTGGGTTCGAATCCAGCCCAGGCCTGCCAAACAACAATGACGGCTGCAACCCAGAAATGGCCGGGCGTTGTGGCGGGCACCTGTAGTCCCAGCTACTTGGGAGGCAGAGGCAGGAGACTCGCTTGAGCCCAGGAATTGGAGGTTGCTGTGAGCCGTAATGCTACAGCACTCTATCCAGGGTGACAGCTTGAGGCTCTGTCTCAAAAAAAAAAAAAAAAAATCATTGTACCATAAGAACATTTCCACTAGAATGTTTATCACAACTCAATTCACAGGGCAGGGCTGAAACACATTTGGACTTTTCCTAGCAAATGCAAACAATGGAACCTAATTTTTTGTACTATCATATTAATCTGAAATTTAGAGAAAACTATATAAGGACTCCAGCTGTCTGTCAATGAGTCATAATTCACTCAGAGGTGGTTAATAGGCTCCTAAATATCTGTTAAGCATCTATTTACGGAAAATATAAATATTGTTGGTATAATAACATACCTATCCTTAGACATCACTATTGAAATCAACATGAATATAATTCATACATAAATTAGAAATGAAATTTATTGTGCATTTTAAAATTAGCTTTCATTTGCTTTATACATTGTTATGAGTAAAAGTTCCTTTCTATTTTCACTACCTACAGTCTCACTTTTCCTAATTTATGTTAAGGCTAAAGAAAGTATAGAGGCAACATTAGATTATTGGTGAAAATGTTCTAATATTTTCCGAAAATCTCCTATCTCAGTTATAAGATTTATTAGCAGATTCTTCCTGGGCCCTAAGTGAACTATGACAATTTTTTCAACTTATAAATAGATTATATCAACTTATTCTGTGGAGACTTAGTTGATCTCATTCTTGATATATCACTTATCTTTACAAAGTTACAAAAAAGTGATACACTTGTATTAGTATAAGAAATAGTATATGAAAATTTAAGATTAAATCAAAAAAGAATTATTTTGCATTTTAACCACAGTTAAGTGGTAACCCATAGAGAATCCAGAGTTTTTGTTTTCCTTTCTGTGCTTTATTATTCTAAAAATATGTAATGTTTAAAATTTATTTAAATTGATATTTTCAGTAAGTATTGCATTTTTATTTCTTCCCTTTTCTTTTAGTAAAGCATCACAAGTAAGTATTTCCTTGATAAGGAAGTAAAAATGCAGAACTTTGAGTACCTGGAAGGCAACTTATTCCATCCTTATTCATTTATTTTAATTATACAGTACAGTGACTATAGATGGAGTTCACAGAAGACTTGCAGACTACACTATATGAAGTAGTTACCACTATGCTGAATCAAAGATTTTCTTCATAACATTTACATTTTTTTAGTGTAGATGCTTTTGTGCCCTCATGCAACTTTTAAGCAGGTTGAGTCTGATTGAGCTGTGAGACTGTCGTGATCTGCCCTATGCCAGCTTCTCCAACCTCATCTTTTGCCTCTTTCCTTTTTGACATCAAATTCAAGCTGATCCCCTTCTTACTTTTCCCTTTACCTCGACCTTATCTCCAGCTCCCCACTCTAATCTCCTCCTCTGGATAACTGCTGTGCATTCCTCAGATGTCCCTAAAACGTGCATTCTTCAGAATTGCCCTTGCAAACTACCTTTTGTATTGATTACAATTCTGTCTCTTTTATTTCAAGGTACTAGATTCATTTTCTTTGTGACTTCATAATTTATAAATATAGTCCGCATATTTATTTTTGCTTGATATTATTGTTTTTGCAAAATGATGAATTCCAGCAGGGCCAGAAGTGTTTAGAGCACTATGGACACAGGGCTTAGTGAAGTGCGTGACGCATAGGACAGATACTATGAATCTATGAATGAAAGTTACTGAAATAGAAGATGTAGGGGAAAAATTAAAGAAGTAACTTAGTTTTTGAGAGATGCAGCTATTGATCTGTTTATTGATTGGGATAGAACAAGGTTATTAAAATATTCCTTAACAGGGATTTCTTCTTCGCCGCACACAAGTTCAGGCAGCATTCTAGGTGAGTGAGCGCCCTCCACTGACCAGGCACGCCCTTGAGTGGGTCTTCCCCAGGTCCAGACTAGCACACTGATGGTGACTGTGGAGGGTGAACAAAGCTAGAACATCAGTAAATATGCTCCGTCTCCTTTACAATTACATTCTCCAATTTATTACATACATAGTCATTATTTTTTTCTCTCCATTTTTCTGTTTCTTCTATCCAGTCATTAACTCATTCTGTACAATTAGTAGTGTTGGAAGAAAACGATATACGTAATATAGGAGTACTATATACAAAAAAGAGAGATAAAACAGTATTGACCGTGGTCCTTTGATGCAAGCATAAGTAAAATCTTTAGATTTGATCAGATTCAGAAGATTCAAAAAGCTCCCAGAGAGCTGGTTTAAATTTGTCTTAAGTTTAAATGTTCTGTGTATATCTGTGAAGTTCTTTCTGTGATTTTGTAAATTATTTTTTAAACTTTCAAAAATTTTGTAATTCCCTGTTTGTAGAAGATTATAAGGTCCTGTGTGCTAACTAGTAGCCCTTGCACTGGCCAGACTTTGAGTAATTAATTCCAAGATAAGAGCAGATAAAGTCTTTCTAACAGACTACCAGTGTGGAAATAATAAAAATGTCTTCTAAGAATGTTCCAAATGTTAAAATGTTTGAATTTCTAACTTTCAATCAAAATAGAAATAAATATAGAAAAACAACAATCCATATGGAGTATAAATGTCTTAACACAATAATTAAGTAAACGAGATGAGGTATATATTAACCAGTGTGATGTAAACGTTCTGAATTCCATGTGAAATCAGCATATTGTACCCCATAAATGCATTCATGTCTACATGATCTATGTGTTTATGATTTAATTTTAAAAAATGCATGAACTTCCTCTTATTGTTCAGGAAGGCATAGCTGCAGAAGGCATTCCATCATAAGTGATAATGGAAATAAACTTTGGTACATACACACATTCAGGACAACTTTGGAAGTTGGAATTGCTTACTACAAAGACTGAGTTAATAAAAATTTCAACAGAAGCTCAGGAAAAGAGGTAATGTTAAAAGAGAGAGAATTCACGTAAGTGTTTCACATTAAAAAGTGTTTAATGAACAAGTCCTGTGTGACTTTGTTGTTATAATGATACACAGGGAAAGTATATGGTCATATTATCATTTTAAAAGATATAGAAAAAGCACTTACAAAAACAGAAACCTCACCCATGCTGCCACTGTTGCTGGTGCTGCCACTGCTTCAGCTAGTGATGTTATAATTTCTCAGGAAAGTGAAAATAGGAGGAAAAAAACATTGAAAAACGTTATGAGATACATTTATCCATCAAAAAATTTAACTAAAAACATAATGTGAAACATTGAAACTTCTAATCTAAGATGGGAGATGAGGGAAGGCAATGTATTTTATAATTTATATTCAACAACCAGGCAATAGACATTTATATAAATATACGGATAAAGATTGCAAGAGCAACAGTAAAATGTTTCTCATTCACAGGCATCATAATGAGCCTATAATGCATTTTATTCTCAATAGAATTATAAAGCATTAAACATCTAGGAACAGATATAAGAAGTATGTGTGTGTGTGCACAGATATAGGCCCTCTTTAGTGAACTTTTTTAAACAATAGTAAAATAAATTTAAAATATCTAAATAAATAGTGAAATACGATATTGGAAGACTCCGTATGGTTAAAAGTATCTGTTCTTTCCAGTGACCCAGTAAAAATTGCAACAGTATTTTATAGAAATGAGATCATTTTATACTATTAAGGCAGGCAGAGAGGTAAAATTATAAAAAACAGTCTTTAACAAGAACAAATGTGGAGAAAACAAACTACCTCATGAAAGATTTACTCCAAATCTCCAAACATCTTTAGTGGTCATGGCACAGCAGGCAGATAGAAGAACGGAGCGGAGTCTAGACAGACGATGCACACACAGAAAATTACATTAAAACAAAGGTGCCACATCAATTTAACGTAGGAAAAAACTCAATTAAAAAAAATAATGGTATAGAGGTATATATAGCTGATAGATGTATGGAAAAAAGAAAAAAAGCCTCCAATCCTATTTTATACTGCACAAATAGTAATTCACTATTAATCATAAGCCTAAACATGTTAATGTAAAATCATAATGATTCTAGAAGAAAATACAGAGCAATATATTAATAATCTTTTGTTAGTCAAACAGAATCACTTACTAGCAAATAATAAAAGATGCGAATTTAATCAACATTAATAATCTCAGCTATCAGATAAATAAATAGGCAATGACAGGTTAGGAAATATTGCTTTAGTTGCATCTGTCAATGTATACATGTTGACGACATATAAAAATGATTACAAGTTATCAGTAAAAAGACACTGAGTAAAAGGGACAAACTAATGAAGAGACGCTTCATAGAGGCAAGTGTACGCTGACAGTAAACACATGAAAAGGTACCACACACAGTCAGTCACCTGAAAAATGTAAATTAAAAACAGTGAGATATCACATCCACTAGTAGTGCTAGAATCAAAAAGATTGAGAAAAACTCAGCTGTTCAAGAGTGTATAAAATTATATAAATTACAACTAACAGCAAAATGATAAAATTATTTTGGAAAGGCTATTTGACAAAGCCAGGTAAAGTTAAACATTTACATATTCTATGACCCAACTATTTCCTAATTAAGTTCTGACCTATGATAAATAAAAACATATGTCCTTCAAAAGAGTTTTGTTAAAATGTGCATAGCACCTTGAAAAGTCAAGACCAGAAGAAATTCAAATGTCCAACATTGGGACGAAGGATAAGGAATTGTAGTTTGTCTGCAAAATGGCTTCCTACTCAACTTACCAATGAGAAGTAACTACTGATACAAATGGCACACATCATGCTTGCATTGTAGTCATTAAAAGAAGCCAGGTCCAGAGACTATATACCGAAAAGATCCCATACACTGGGGAAAACTTATGTGTTGTCGTAGATATTAGAAAGTAGTGATTCAGGTGAGGACGGCATCAAATATTTTACATGTTCTTTCGTGTAATGTTACATAACAGTTCAAAATAATCAAAACTCATTAAATTTAATATTACAAATCTGTGAATTTTATTCACATAAGTTATACCTCAAAAGCATAAAATGTTATTGAGAATCTCTTCCATATGTTAAGATGGAAATATTTCTAACTATACTATGTGCAAACAAAGGGAGAAAAAATGGTACTTTATATGCACTGTTTGTATAATGAAGTAGGAAAATGAACTTATCAGTTTATTTAATTTGCCTGCTTATTTAGTTAAAAAAAAAAACCCTCTGGAATATTACAAAGAAGCCAATTAAAAGTGGTTTACTCTGAAAGGATGGGTAATTAATTCGTAATAAAGTGGATAGGCTAAAATTATTAGCAATGTATTTATTTTAACATTTTTGGTGTATACACTTTTCTTACACTTTTTTGAGTTGTGAGTATATCAATCAGAAAAATATAAGGAGGAATATGTGGTAAGTTGCATTTGTGAGATATTCCTTAATATTTTACCAGTTTTTTAGAAAGGATTTTGCAGTTAGGTGGGTCCATCAGTTTGATGTTGCTCAAGGAAATACCTTTGATGAAAGAGGTAAGATCAGAAATACTACACGGTTCCCTTAAGAAAATGCAGAGGCCTTCAAATGTCATAAATAAGATATATGACGGAAAAGGCTGAGGTTTAGTTAGCTATAATGATTCCAAAGTAGGGAACATAGTAATAAAACATAATCATCTTCAGTCTTTGTTATCTTGGTATGTATTTTAAACAATAGCATTTGAACTGCAATTACTAATGTTTAAGCATTCTGTTGAATGTTGTAAGATAAATACGTAATGTTTATAGTGTAAGAAATAATTTGCACTGATTATAGCTGCATGAAGAAATCAGAAATGAAAAAGAATTTTTAAAACACATTTGAAACGACTTCCTCTGTTCTTTTATATCATTGAGCAATAAAGGACACACAATGGGAAAATTAATAAGATCATTTTGGTAGCAACAATTCAATTAAATTCATGACTATCTGTCACCCAAATGTGACAAGTCATTTATTTTTCATCACTCCTTATGTCTCCATGTTGATGCTTTAATTTTTACATTACATTTGCATAATATTTAATCAATATTGTATATTTGGAAAATCTAAGATCAAGATAAAATTTATTACATAATTAAAATGTATAATAAATAATATGTTTTCAATACACAGTTACAAAGGAACATTAACACACATTAATATCTTATGTAGTTGACTGTACCTGAGCTACTCACATTTGCAAAATATGTTACTTAATATTTCAGTAAATCAAATCTCTTTCTCTCCCTCTTATTTTAATCTTTTTTTGAAAATTTACTCCTGTTTTCATAAGGCAACCATTGACTTAGGTGAAGAGGGAATCGCTTTCTGTTCTTGGCAAGTAATCCTTACCATAATACACAAAAATATCCTTCTCTAGTCCAGAAATATCAAGTATGAATATGAATTATATTTTTGCTTATTTCATATTTTCCACATATGCCACCATATTTATTCAGTCACCCAAAAGTTCATAACTCCCCAAACACTTGCCACATTTATGAATGGTTTTAAGGCATTTATTCTTAGTATATTTTACATGTTAAGCTTCTCGCTTTTATTCTTCTGCTTTCTTTCGGCTTTTAGCCTTATTTTGCCTTATTGCATTATACAATTTTTTATCTGATAAAATTTTATAAACAGTTTTGAATGAAATTGTCCATAGACCCAAGTGATATAAATAATGAGCACTGATTTTTATATATCTCTTCCTACACATTCTTTGCTAGTACTGCTTTTGTTTCTTTAAGACAAGATAGCAATGATTAAGTTTCTCTGTCTCCATCATTCCTTGTGACCTTGTTTTTTTCTTTAGAAAAACATGCTTAGCTCACTTTCAAAAGAATTTTTCCCAGATTTTTTTTTACCTCCTTGCCTCTTCCTTACCTTTTCCATAATAAGAAACTACTGTGAGCCTGACAGAGCTCCATGCTGGGATTCGCCCGAAACTACAGAGAGAAATTAAACCCTTCCAGGGAGGTCTGCATAGGTCCAGCTAGATGAAAGCCCAAAGCTGCCAGTGTTCCTGGCGGGGATAAGACGCCTTCATGAGAACAAAACTCAGTTCATCCTCACATGTATAAAAATATCCATAGGACTTTTTAACTTCAGGATTTAGTGAAGAAGAAAGTTTAATAGAGAATAACTTAACCCACGCTATGTAAACATAATTAACAGTTTAATATACAAAAGCTCTAAAGCTGTACACTGGATGGGTCCTGATATCACTGCCTAGTTTCT
>CAUYRH010014983.1:0-35821 GCA_963574655.1 Perodicticus potto | reverse complement strand
GAATAGTGGTAGGTCAGGATTTTATTTACAAGAAAGAAGATTATAAGTAGAGGGAAAGCTAAACCTTTAGGCAAGAGGACCCTGGAGAGGGGTAAACTCTCCTGCTCCCTCTCTGAGGTTTAGCTGAGATCTACTCGGGAGGAAAACAGACAGCTCTTCCTGTTCCCTCTCCAATGTCTGCGTCTGAGATGTTCTCTCTTTGAAGTCCTGCTGCAGTCTGACCCTGAGCTCTCTGCTCTGTGGGTTTATATGAAATTTTTTAGGGGTGAGTCTTCATCAGTTATCCAATGAAGACCCAGGCCCTGGAGACTGACAGGTTATTGACCAGTCAGATGTGCACAAGGAGCAGACAGCAAGGCGCCAGTGTTTTCCGCACAGGTGGTTGGTTCTTTTTCAAGCCGGTTTCTCCATCCGTCACAGCATCAGCACTGCCAGGGCCAAGGCAGCGGTTGTAGAGCTGTCTTGTCCTGCATCACTAGCTCTCCACCCTAACAGTAAGCAAATCTCAGGTATGATTCCTGTGTTTGCTGGTATTTCCAGATTTCAGGATGGTAATTTGCTGAGTGACCTCGATTCCCTGACGGATTGAAAAAAAGTAATTGATTTTCATTTTATTCAACATTTTTCTTGTAAGGATAAAAATGACTAAAATTTTTCATTTTTACACGTAATGTTTTTCAGTTTCATTATGCTATGTCTAGCTATGGATTCATTTTTATTTATTCTTCTTTTGTTTTTATTTTCTAATTTTCAACCTGAGACTTCATATGTTTCTTCAGTTCTGGGAGTTATTTGACATTATCTCAAAGTAGAGTACTTTGCTATTATTTTTTCTCTTTTTCTGGAACAAAATTTAGACATTTGAAGTTTCTCAAACTCTTCACATATAACCTTAATTCTTTTATATACTTTTTCTTTTTTTTTCTTTGTGCTTTATGTGGTGCATAAATCACTCAGAAAGATCTTACAATACATAATTTTTTTTTACTATAACTAAAATTTATCACATCTATTGAATATTTACATATATGCATACTATATATATAAGATGTATAAATGTATTTATAATAGGTACATATAATACATACCTAAAATATATGCATATATTATATATAATGTATACATACAATAAAATTTATATACATATAATTTCCAAAATTTCCAAGTAGCTTTTTCTTCTCCTTCTTTTCATAGTTTAATTTCTGCTTTTTTGAAACTTCATTTCTTGTTCTAATTATATGTAATATTCCTGCATTTATCTGTTTGACAATTCTAAACATGCTTATTAAAATGTAAATTTATTTTTATTTGGAATGACTTCATAGTCAATTTTGTCTGTCTATTTTTGACATTAGTTGTGAGAGAGGATACCCAAGAAGGGTGAGGTCTGGGAGAACAGGTCTTGTCAAGGAGAGCATAAGGATACACTTGCAGGGTTCTCTCCATGGTGACTCAGCCCTTAGGAATTTGTAAACTTAACTTCCTGGAACTTGGAAATTTCCACTTCTGTGAAATCCTGTAATTCTGTGGGGAGTGGAATAGCATCTCCTGCTTGATTCAAACTGGCCAATAAGAAGGGTGCCTGTGGGGTGGAACTTTTTGACTGTCGATAAAAAGGGAAAGACCAGGCCAGTCGGGGAGTGCGGCCATTTGGAATTCTTCTACGCCGTAAGCTCCCAGCTGGTGAATAAAGCCCTTCCTCTCATAAACGTGGTGTTTGGGTGCTCTTTCTCTCCATTGGGCCTTGTCTTCCTGCAACAGTTGCTTTTGTGTTTTGGAATTTTAGTTTGTGAACTCATTGTAAGTATATTCATTCTCTCTCTCTCTCTCATCAATTTCTCTTTGCCAGTTTACTTGTCCCAGTTTGGCAAGTTTGCAGTTGTCTCCACCCAGCATCTCAGATGTTCAACATGGTGATATTGAAGTTATTAATACAGGGTTTTCCTCTTTTCAGGACTGGACTAGGGACCCCATTTTCCAGGCCCAAGCAAACAGACTTTTTCTCTCCAAATTGCACTCTTTGAATACAAGCAAAAGAGGAGAAAAGCAGTTTTTCCAGTATTTCATGTAAACTAGACCTCTTCTGGAATGGACTTCCTGCCCCTTTGGCAGGAGCTGGAAGGACTACATTCATTTGTTAATAGATTCATTCATTTGCTAATACATTCATTCCCTAATCAACACTATCAAGAATGTTTTTGTCTGTCAATCCCTCATCAAGCATAATTCTTACTCTTAAAATCTCCCCACTTGCACACAGTATATAAACCTTCAGAACAAAAAGGGCTTTCACATTTGGGAATTTCTCCCACTCTGCTTCTAGAGGCTTTGTTGCCCTTCTCTCTATGTGATTCTCTATAAAATAAACTTTGTCCTGTTGCTTATTCACATGGTCTTGTATTTCATTTTTGAATCTCTGAGACCAAAGAACCCATCACAGAAAATACTGGTGATATTATCATTGATGGAGTCTCTGAGCCAGGTGTTTAGTTTCTCACAGGTTTCTTATTGTAAAATGATATCTGTGTCTTACCAGCTACCTAATTTTGCCCAAATTCCTAGAAAGAATAAGGCCATCCCTGCCTGATAGTCTATGGCTATCCAATCAGTACCCTGTAGCCATACTCTCTGTGTGGGCAAGACTCCATGTTGCCTACAGGATCCCTCATAGCCCACTGATGGGAATGATCCTGAGGAATTGCAGAAAATCCTCCCTTTCTCTCAGTAGACAGTATGAGCCCATCCCCCAGTACCATTTTTTGCTGTACCAAGTCACTTCTTGGTACTGGCATAGTGGAACCTTTGCGAGCTCCCTTCCATGTCTCCTAAAATTATTATTCTTATTCAGGCAATAGCTGATTCTTGCCTGGCCATCAGTCCTCATATTGGTGCCCATCCCCACTATGCCAGAAAATGGGAAGATGTTGCCCACTGTCCTTCACTCACTCTTCGTAGGGTAACACAGGCTCTTTCCTCTAACTTCCTCCCCACACACTACCTTCTCCCACCAGACTCTTAGGCATCCTGATGACAGGGCATTGTAATTTTTTAAACAGTTTGACCAGATTTTATGTAATTTCAAATCTCTTATGGTTCTGAACTTCAAGATCTGCCACAGGAAATTTGAGTATCTTTGCTTAGTGAAGCTAAAGTAAATTGCACCTTTTGATTTCTGGGTCCTGATGACCACCACCCCAACATATGTCCTAGGAAAAATGATGACAATGGATCTTCTTTTCTCCACCAATCACGATTTGGCTGTGATGATGTAGAAAGAAAAAGAAAACAGACCATTTTAATTTTTCAGTTATTTGCTTCTATGTATCTGTTCTCTACCATATAAATAAAACGTGCGTAGAAAGAAGCCCACCAGAAAAAAAAAAGTTTAATACATACCTAACCAAGCACTTTTCTGATCAACATGTTTAAGGGTAATTCAGGGAGAATGAGGCAATATGTGAATATTTAGGAGCTGAAGAACTTAGGGGTGTGGTCCTCAGGATCTCCTGGGGTTCACAGACTCTGTCCTTTGGAAGACCTGGGACAGATCCTTCAGAAGTCCACTCTACCATGTGCTGTGATTGAAGTAGGGTTTAAACTGTGAACATTGATTATCACTAGCTCCTCACTTAGCCAACCAATTTCAAGCTTCAAACTGCTTTGATTTCCTAGATAAGTTTGTATTTATCGAAAAAGAGAAACAGCCTCCTTTTATAAGAAACTGGACAGAGTCCAGATTCTCAGAGAAAAGGGACACACCACTTGGAATGATTGCTATACACAGAAGTTACCTGAGAAAGAAAGTAAAAAGCTTCCTTTAGCTAGAATCTGCTCTCAAACAGTTTTGAGACTATCTTAAGCCTTCTTAAATTGTCCAATTTCTTACTAAAGCCAGCACTTTTTCATTTATCCATGACGATGAATAATTAACATGATTCTAGAAAAATGACTCCTTATTTTTCTCAAATAAGGGGGGCAGGGGGGTGGGGACAACTCCAGGTCTCAGGGTTATAGGGAGTTGTTGCAAGCATAGTTCCTTCCCTTACTAGATGGGAAATCCTGTAACATGTAATACCTCTTCCTTCTCAGTGCTTCCAGGATAATAAATCTTTTTTGCCTTCAAATGAATCTGACACATTTTTCCATGAATCCTGTCGATAAATCATACAACCTGTAATCATTCAGATTGTATGTGCTCCAGAGGTACTCAAGGTAGGGAAGACAAACATTTATTCAGAATGGGTGTCAATTCCAATCAGGATAAAGAATAAATTCCAATTAGTCCAGAATGGAAGGGATGTGATATAATCAAACTAACACTAAGTGTCTGGTTGTTATCCTTGAAGGAGAAGGCCATGTTTAGGGTCAGCTCTAGTTTATGCCATAGGTGAGTGGGCTAATATCCAGTGGTAGTAGCTAAGCCAATAAGAGAAAGATAGAGAAAGTCCTGTAATTTGGCATGTAAACAGGCTCTAATCCTGTTTACTCTATTCCAGAGCCTACTGTGTAAGCACTAAGCTTGCTGAGGACACTGTGTAAGCACTAAGGTGGCTGAGGACAAAGGCTGTTGACACGTATAGGATGAGTGTCCCTTGTGTGGTAGACAGGTTGGTTGTTTAGTTCCTTCTCTTCAGTAGAAGAGTCATTTTTCTAGAATCATGTTAATTATTCATCTTCATGGATAAATGAAAAGTGCTGGCTTTAGTAACAAATTGGACAATTTAAGACAGTCTCAAAACTTCACTCATAATCATGACCCCCAACACATTTCTCCCCTATGTTCTCTTCCTTGATTATTGGACCACCATTTAACCAATGTCACAAATTAAAAACTTCAGGAATGATTCTAGACTACTTCTTTCTCACACTTCTATCTGCAGCTACATCATATATTCTAACAACTTCAAATTTTTTATAAATAGAAGTGATATGTAGAAATGAAAAAATCAAACATAACAGATAAAACTAAAAGGCAGAAAGTTAATTCTCTTTTCTTACTCTTAAGCCCATCTCCCTCTTAGGATATAATCATGTCAGTTATCCACTGACTTTCAAAAAAAGTTTATGTATATACCAGTTCATGTGTACCTGTGTATATGTAAGGTCTATGTTTATGTATTTTATTTAATTTTTAAAATTTGCACAAATAGGGTCTTATAATATAACTGTTCTATTCCTGAATTATTTCCCTTGGATTCCGAAGATCCTTTCATTTCAACAGTCACCTATTGAAATTTTTAATGGCTATATATCAGTTGTATGAATATACTCTCAATTCACATTTATAGTCTATTAAGTTGTCAGATTTTCTTGGTATTATAAAAATGTTATAGTAATATCTTTGTATATGTATCTTGGTGTCTTTTTTAACATTTTCTTTAAATAAAGTCTGAGCGGAAGAATGTCCAGGATAACTGTTATGTGTATTTTCTAGTGAGAATTGGATATTTTAAAATAACCTTTTGAGGGGCATCCCCTGTGGCTCATCGAGTAGGGCTCCAGCCCCATATGCTGAAGGTGGTGGGTTCAAACCCGGCCTCGGCCGAACTGCAAAACAGAAAACTAGCCGGGCATTGTGGCGGGCGCCTTTAGTCCCAGCTACTCAGGAGGCTGAGGCAAGAGAATCGCCTAAGCCCTAGAGTTGGAGGTTGCTGTGAGCTGCGTGATGCCATGGCGCTCTACCGAGGGTGATAAAGTGAGACTCTGTCTCTACAAATAAATAAATAAATAAATAAATAAAATAACCTTTTGATAGAAATATATTGTACATACCAAAAAAAGTGCACAGGCTCGGCGCCTGTGGCTCAACGGGCTAAGGCGCCAGCCACGTACACCTGAGCTGCTGGGTTCGAATCCAGCCCAGGCCTGCCAAACATCGACAGCTGCAACCAAAAAATGGCCAGGCGTTGTGGTGGGCGCGTGTAGTCCCAGCTACTTGGGAGGAGGAGGCAAGACTTGCTTGAGCCCAGGAATTGGAGGTTGCTGTGAGCTGTGATGCCATGGCACTCTACCCAGGGTGACAGCTTGAGGCTCTGTCTCAAAAAAAACAAAAACAAAAACACAACAAAAGTGCACATATGAAATTGTACTGCTCAATGAATTTTCACTAAGTGGCTACAGCTGTATGGCCAGCACCTAGATCAATGAAGAGAACACTATCAGCCTCCCAGAATATTATGTCTGTGCTCATCCAAGTCCCTACCTATCTCCCAATGCTGACCACTATCCTGAATTCCTCATAGTAGGTTAATTGTGTCTGCTTTTGATATTTATACAAATGGCAGCTAGAACTAAGCCACGTGGATCTTTTTCTGCCTTGTTTCTTTCACTCAACATTATGTGACTTCAGGTCACCATAGTTCAATTATTCTTTTTTTTTCTTTTAATTAAATCATAACTGTGCACACCAGTGCAGTCATGGGGCACAATGTGCTGACTTCACACACAATCTGAAATATCCTCATCAAACTGTCTAACATAGCCTTCACGGGGTTCGTTTATTTATTTTTTTTATTTTTTAAAAGCTCTGCCTTTATTTTTTTATTTTTTATTTTTTTTTTTTTGAGACAGAGCCTCAAACTGTCACCCTGGATAGAGCGCTGTGGCATCACAGCTCACAGCAACCTCCAATTCCTGGGCTCAAGCGAGTCTCTTGCCTCCGCCTCCCAAGTAGCTGGGACTACAGGCACCCACCACAACGCCCGGCCATTTTTTGGTTGCAGCCATCATTGTTGTTTGGCAGGCCCGGGCTGGATTCGAACCCGCCAGCTCAGGTGTACGTGGCTGGCACCTTAGCCCATTGAGCCACAGACGCCGAGCCTACAAATCAATGTTTTCTACTACAATTATATAATTTTGCAATCATCACCATAATCTAATTTTAGATATTGCCATCACCCAATAAAGAAACCTTGAACCCATTAACAGTCACTTCCCATTCCCCTTCCCCACTAGGCCCTGGGAACCACTACTCTAATTTTTATCTCTAAAGATTTGCCTATTCTGGACTTTTTATATATGTGGAATCAAATAAGTGTTTGTCGTATTTGGTTTTAAAAATTGCTTTGTTTAAATTCACCCTTGGGTGCTGTGTTTTGGCTTTGTGGAAGTGGAAGAAATGCTATCTGGATCAAGGTATAGCATTATCAAAGGGATAAGTTGAATTGTTTCTAGGAAAGCCCCTGGGAGCTATCAGAGATCTTTATTAGCAGGGCTGGACATGCGACGTCCATCTCAGTGCTTTCAGGAAGCCAGGCTAGGGCACCAAGGATGCTCAGCTGCCTGCTATAGCATCCACCAGGCTGACAGTGAAACAGCCTCACCTATTGCCTGGGTCTGAAAACACTGTCACAGCAGAACTATGGTTGGCCAGATTCAGCTCTCAGAGAAAAGAGGGTGTTGAAGGGAAATAGCAAAACTGACAATTAAATACTTAAATTTTTTTAAATTAGAAAAGTCTAAACACATATTTTAAAAAATATAAATCATGCGAAAAAATATACAATGAAAAGTAGATTCCCTTCCACTCTGGCCCCCAGGTGGCTTGTGTGTTGCCCAGAAATGATCCATGTGCACACAGGTATGTAGGAGGGTCCCTTTCTGTTCAACACAAATTGAAGTTTACATATTTTTCTATACCTGATTTTTTAAAAACTTTTTATTCTGGAAGTTTGGTTTGCAGAAAAGTTTCAAACATTATGAAAAGAATATTTGTATGCTCTTCACTCATATTTCCCAAATGTTAACATTTTACATCTGTGCATTCTCTTTCTTATGTGTATGTATATATTCTGACTATATATATATAATTTTTTGGAAACACCTGAGTATTATGAGCCTAGGCCATTTTACCCTTAAATGTTTCTTTGTGTATTTCCTAAGATTCAGGACACTCACTTATATAACCATAATGTAGTTATCAAAATCAGGAAATCAATAATGTTATCTAGAGCCCATATTTAAACTTTTCCAACTATCACACTAATGTCCTTCGTAGCTAAAGAAAAAAGTTTTTCTGGCTTAGTGCTCATAGCTCAGTGGGTAGGGTGCCAGCCAGGTCTGGAGCTGGCTGGTTCGAACCCTGCCTGGGCCTGCTAAACAATAATGACAACTACTACAATGACAAAAAATAGCCAGGCATTGTGGCAGGTGCCTGTAGTCCCAGCTACTTGGTAGGCTGAGGCAAGAGAATTGCTTAAACCCAAAAGTTGGAGGTTGCTGTGAGCTGTGACACCACGGCACTCTACCTAGGGTGATAGGTTGAGGCTCTGTCTCAAAATAAATAAATAAATAAATAAATAAAATAGGGCGGCGCCTGTGGCTGATCGAGTAGGGCGCCAGCCCCATGTAAGTAAGGTGGTGGGTTCAAACCCGGCCTCGGCCGAACTGCAAAAACAGAAAAATAGCCGGGTATTGTAGCGGGCGCCTGTAGTCCCAGCTACTCGGGAGGCTGAGGCAAGAGAATCGCCTAAGCCCAGGAGTTGGAGGTTGCTGTGAGCTGTGTGACGCCACGGCACTCTACCGAGGGCGATAAAATGAAGACTCTGTTTCTACAAAAAAAAAAAAAATAATAAAAATAAATAAAATAAATTCAAGTTGAGAGTTCAGTACAATATCAAACACTTATTTGGGGGGACATAGTGAGACTCTGTCTCAAAAAAAAAAGTTTTTTTGTGTATGTTGGCTTTTTCCTTTTAAAATGAATGTCTTAGAGCTCATTCTATGTCAGTGACTATAGATTTATCTCATTTTTTATAGTTGCATTTTTTTAAAGCACAGTAGATGAAAATTCTAGAAGCCATCTATTTCTCATTTGCTTCTTAGAATGGAAACCATACCTCTTTTTAGACTTGTCTGAATAAGCTCATTCAAGTTCCAAATGTAATACCTTTTAAGTTTTCATTCTCTCTTGGCTTATTTGCTCATGTCTTAGCAAAATACTCCTTTAAGACCTGGCCTTTTTAACAGATGATCACAGAGCTTAAGGGATCACTTTTCCAGGCCTGGTCTTTATCACTTACTCCTCACTGGCCTGTGACCTTGGACAAGATACTTAACCTGCTCTGAGCCTTGGTGTCTTTCTCTGTAAAATATTTCCCTCAGGTTTGTCATGGAGATTAAATGAGCTAAAATATACAAAGTGCTTAGCCCAGTACCTGGAACTTAATAGTCCCAAGGTAAATACTAGTTGGGTGACTACTTTCTTCCACAGCTCTCTCCATCCCCAAGAATCCATGCTAATGAATATATAAAGTTAGTTTGTCCTGTTTCATATATGGCAGAAAATAAAGGGAAGGCTTTCCCTCACTCTGAAATTACCCTGTAGAAAGAGGGTATGCCTTTTAGGAAGAGTTTCTCATGTTGAGGCACTTCCTCTCTTAGCTTTTTTTGAAAACATGGCATTGTTTGGGAAATGTACAACCTGGAAGAAGCCAGTCAGTGATAATGATAGTTTTGGCCCGTCAGTGATAGTTTTAATGCTGGCGGAGGTTATGGCGGAGGTTATTTAATGAAATCAGTAAGACAACAACAAAAAAAAAAAAAGAAGAAGAAGAAAGAAATGTAACAGTGTAACATATGGTAGGTCTGTGAGTTAAGCTGAAGTGGGGGGTCCAGGACCCATGGGAAAAGGGGCGGGAGGGGAAGAAGCAGGCTGGGCCGTGATGCAGCTCTCACCTGCTGTGTCTGCCTGTCTGCTCTGGCCACCGCACCTGGCTATAGGCATCCAGGGCTTTAGAGCTAGGGCTGAAAATATTTTTGTAAGTATGGAAGAATGAAAGACCTTCAATCTTTCTGCCTTACCATTGCTGGGTTTTTTTTTTTTTTTTATAACTTCTTTTTTAATTTCCTGTCATTTAATCAATGTTTCTCAGTTGATTTAAAATTTTCAAATTACCATGCATCTTGCTAAGCTTGGAGCCTACACACAGGTTTTTTGTTTTGTTTTGTTTTGTAGAGACAGAGTCTCACTTTATCGCCCTCGGTAGAGTGCTGTGGCATCACACAGCTCACAGCAACCTCCGACTCCTGGGCTAAGGCGATTCTCTTGCCTCACCCTCCCAAGTAGCTGGGACTACAGGCACCCGCCACAACGTCCGGCTATTTTTCTGTTCTGCAGTTCAGCCGAGGCAGGGTTTGAACCCGCCACGTTTGGCATATGGGGCTGGCGCCCTACTCGATGAGCTACAGGCACCACCCCAGACACAAGTTTTAAGACCTTTTGCTTCTTTATATTAACTCTGGGACCCTGGTAAGGCAGCAAATGGGAGTTGAGTAGCAGGGTATGCAGGAATAAGGTAAGATTCCAGGAACACTGTAATGGGTTATAATGAGTTCAGTGTCGTCAGGATTGCCAGGAGGAGGCGAGCGTTGTGGATTTTCCTGTATTTGAAAGGTCACAACCCCCATCGTCTTTGGGGAGGCAGTTGTGCATGGGCAAGGCATGGAGTGATCTCAGGAGGACAGGGCAATTAGTAGGCTCTTCCCAGCCTGTGCTAACGGCTTGCTGTCCTTGTTTTTCAGTGACCATGGACCCAGACATATTGAGAAGCGATGCCTTCATTGAGTTTTTAAAACTGACACAGCTGGTAAGCTTCTTTGCTGAGGCCATAATTCCCCTGCAGGACATGTCTCTTCATTAATCATGTGTGCATGCCCATGCTCAGACGTGTGCCATGGCCATCAGCTCCACAGAGCCTGGAATCGGGAAAACTGTATTCACTTCAAGTAGATGAAAGGGTGGTTCCTATATTGTTCTTTTGGAGGTAAGAGGTTCTGGCATAGAATGGGGTGAGGGCCCACAATAAAGGAGAGGAAGCCAGTCCAGGAACAAGGAAAGACTTTAATAGAGGGGAAAGGAGAATGGAGACTGACCAGGTGTCAGCTCAGCTCCCACAGTTGCTAAGGGCTTTTATTAGCCTTGTAAGAAAAGCTGGATAGGGCAGTGAGCCTGGAGTATATTCAGGGGCTCTAGTGGTGGTCAGGATTATGAACGTATCCTTGGGACCAGGATTATGGGTAGGGTGTTTCCAGGAACTCTGGCCATGAGGCACTCCAGGAGTCTGGGGAGGGGATTACTGGTTTCTGACCTGATTTTCTAAAATGGCTGCACTCCTGTCCAGGTTATGAATTCCTGTCCTGCAGGAGGTTTACTTATTTATTTATTTGTTTTTTGGTTCTTTTTAAAATTTCATTTTAATTCTTTTCTTTGGGAGTTTTAGATTCTATCTGGAAAATGAGGTATGTCCCTTGGCATTGGCTTATTTTTTTTTTTATTGCTTTTTAAAAGTATTGGTGAAAATGAGCTTATTTTGTTAAGCATACCTTTTTCTATATACTAAGAATCATACGTCTCAAAACTGGCCTTGAAGAAGAGATCCCGAGGATGTAGTAAAATAACTGCAGCTCTTCTTCCTGAGGGCCCCCAACAAGTCTGTGATTTTGTTTCTGCAGCTGTAATTTCCAAGCGTGACACGGTGAAGACATCAAAACACTGGGCCTTATGCACTAATGCTCCTATATTCTCTGCTCCTGACTTGGTTGTAAATGGGTCGTGCAGGAAATTAAGCATGAACAGAATGACATACAGCAACTCCCTTTCATTTGTTGATCTGAATAACCACTGGCCTCTTGACCCCTAGGCTGATGCTTTGCTAAGGGTGTTTGTTTAGCACATCACTTAATCTAGTCACACATGAGTATATGAAGACATTTTTATGCCTGCATGTATGCACTTGATTGAATGGAAAAGCTCTGAAGACACTGAAGTTGTACAATAATATACCATTGAACTGAATCCCCACGGAGGAGGAAGGATACCTTGATCGGATTTGCAAATACCAGAACACATTTCATTTAGACAGGGCCCAAGGCTGTTGGTATCTTTACTGGTCTATGCAACTTGAGAATGGGCCTCGAGTCTTCTATTGTGTAGTGGTTTGTATTTTCACATACACTTGGTAGCTTAAATATACACATGCTTTCTTTTTCTTTGAAAAGTTTATTGCTGAGGTGGTGATGGTAGTAAAATTTGATCAGCACTAAAGTATATACAATGAAAAGTAACTTTCCTTCCTCATGGTCCCCCTCCTCAGGGACAAATGTTGTTTCAATTTAATATATTCTCTTTCTATACATATTTGTGTATGTCAAACATATATACACACACAGTCATGTCTCACTTAACAACGAGTCAGTTGACTGTTGTGTTTCTGGGTCTTGTTTCTTAGTCCTTTCTTGCTAGTGAGAAAGAGCACTTTCTCACTAACACTGTGCCCTAGGGCACAAGCAGTGCACTGGTGTCTTGGTAAAGCCATGAGCCGCAGCACATGGGGTCATGATCTCGTCTGCGAGAGTCTTCTGCTTACAAAGATCAGAAGCCCTTGAACTGGCCTAATGGTTAAGAGTTCAGGTTCCAGAGTGATAGGACCTGGATTCCAGTTTAGGCTGCCCCACTTTCGATTACTATGACTTACGGCCATTTACTTAGCCTCTTTCTTCCTCAGTTTCCCCACCTATAAAATGGAGAAAAGTGCTCCTGTCTCTTGGGGTTGCTTGAGGATTAAGTTAAGCAATACCCTTAAAGCATTTAGCATATCTGGCACAATGTTCATACATACGAGGTTGCCGTTATGGTTCTTAACACCAGTCCATTTTTCTCTTCCCAGCCATGCTAAGAAGTTTCTTTTTTGCAAAAATGGAGTGTCTACACATCTCTTCAACATCTCTTGCCACCGGATGGTGTCAGAGGGCCCAGAATTGTGCTCCCAGAATGTGGAGCCCTGCAATTGACCACTTTGAGGCAGTTCATGTGCAGCTTGAGCCCCGAGGCACCCTGAGCCCTCCACCTCCCGCCTCACTGGCCACTGTGCTTGGCAGGCCCTCTGAAATCCTAGAGGTTCAGGTTCAGGACTGTTTCTTCAAAGATGGTTTCCCTTCTAAATATTTTTTGTTTGCTTCTAAAAGGAGAGCAGGACAAAGGTAACTTTGCTCCTAAAGATGTTTATAAAGGACATTGATATTATGATTTTGAAAAGGACATTAAGTTTCAGTCAGGAAGATGATCCTGTGTCCATCGTGCCTGGTCCTGCTTGATCCTGTCACTTAACTGTCCGTACACTCAGAAACTACATATCAAACAGCTGCTGTGAGCCGGCAGTGCTGGGGGAACAGTGAGATGACGGTAAATGACACCCAGTCCACCCACAGAGTTTGCTGTGTTGTTGGGGCACATCAGTAAACATCCTGAACGCCATGCTGTGGGGCCATGTACCGTGATGCAGGATTGAGTGCTGAGCTGCAGGACCTCATTCCAGCAGAGGGTTGGGGCTGTGCTGAGATTTCCATCCCCTCAGCCGAGCTGTGGCATCAGCGGGCCCCGCCTCCTCCCGTGGCATCATGTTCATTTATCCCAGTGTGCAGTGCAAATATTGTCATTTTGGTGTGTGACTCGGTGGAAAGAGGGTTGGGAGGCAGCGTCACAGGATGAGTGTGTGTCTGGGAGATGCCAGGCCCCGAGGGTGCCCTGGTCTAAGCTGGTGGTTGAAAGGGTGCAGGCAGGCAAGATCATATACTCTTTTTCTCCACTGGGGGGAAATTAAACATAATATCTCCACCTATGGGAGACTCTGGACTGATATTACTGAAGGGAAGCAGGAGCCACGTTTTATTGGGGGTGAGTGTCTGCTCCCACTGCCATCAGACTCTTCCCCGCCCCTCTCCAGGGCCAGAGTGATTTACTGGCAGTAAGAAGATTCAGGAGATGCAGGAGACGAGGTTGGCTCGACTTACAGCCTGACTGCTCCAGCAGGACTGTCTGGGGGCTGGGATTGGCCAGACCGTGAAGGGAGCCCCAGGAGCAGAGACTGGGCAGTTTCCCCACCTGGCTGTTTTCACTATGTTGCCTAACTGCAGGGGCCTGCAGTTTCCAAAGTGTTCCCCTGCTCCAGGCCTGGCTCTCCGGGACTCAGCGAGTCCTGGAGCATCTTCCTGCTTCCGGGAAAGGGCATACTGTAGTAAAGACGTGACTCCGTGTGACCTTCCAGCAGCTCTACTGAGGAAAGCCTTTATCGAAGACAAAGCCAATGTATATGCAGTAAGAAGAGAGATTTGGCCCAAGAAGGGGCTGGTAGTCTGTGTGAGGTCCAGTGTTTCAGGCATGATATTGCATTTATTCCTCACAACTTGAGGGATGTGCTATTAGTATCCCTTTTTTGGGTTAAGTAACTTGTCCAAGGACACGTAGCTAATCAGCAGAGGAGCTGGGGTCTAACCGCAGGAGCTTGGACTCAGCTCCCACTGCATGGATGGGGGGAGAGATTTCTACAGTGTTGGTAGTCCAGCCACCGTTGTGTCACATCAATCCCTCTTGTTTGTGTATCGAGGACCCCTCTGACTTACTGTGCTCTAGAGTTTTGCTCTGTGGTCACTTTAGAGATAAAGAGACTTGAAAAGGGAAAATCAAAGTCTTTTTTTGTGTGTGTATAGTTTTTTTTTGGCCAGGACTGGGTTTGAACCCGCCACCTCTGGCATATGGGACCAGTGCCCTACTCCTTTGAGCCACAGGCAGTGCCCTGAAAATTGAAGTCTAGACTGAAGACCTTTTTATATTCCTGCTTCTTAACTGCAATATTCTAGGGCCCCACACGAAGCAACATGTTTGGGAAAAAGACTGAGAAGGCATTTGGAGTGGCTTTGGTGTACCTGGGAAGTTAGGGGCAATTTATTTACTTAGGAAGTTTTGTCCAGCTGTGTCTGTTTGGGAGTTCTGGAAAGTGACTTTTTCCCCCATTTCTTCTCTGTCTCTCTCGCTCTTTTTTTTTTTTTAAGACAGATTCTCACTTTGTCATCCTTGGTAGAATGCCGTGGCATGACAGCTCACAGCAACCTCAAACTCTTGGGTTCAAGAGGTCCTCTTGCCTCAGCCTCCCAAGTTGCTGGGACTATAGGTGCCCACCACATCACTCAGCTAGTTTTTAGTACAGATGGGGACTCGCTTTAGCTCAGGCTGGAACTCTTGAGGTCAAGCAATCCACCCACCTTGGCCTCGCAGAGTGCTGGGATTACAGGTATGAGCCACGGTGCCCAGCCCACTTCCCCTATTTCCTCTTAAAAGTACTTCCCATTTTCTTTATAGAGAAATGATTAGGGCTGATCACTTTATGTGATGGAAGTTTAGGGGTTGTTGAGCACACAGTGGATTTTCTTGGGCATAAACCTTAGGCATAAGCTTCTTGGCTATCAGGCATTCCTCCACCTCAGAACAGAATATCAGCAAAGCACGCTAATCTTCCTGAGAAGCACAGAGATTTCTCTGGTTGTTAAATTCAATTTGAAAGGAACACATGTTTTAAAAATACGTTAAGAACGCCCATGTTATTGGAAGATTTTGAGGTCTCTCAAGAATGAAGGCGGTTTTCTCAGTGTTCTAGAGTGAATTATGTTTTTCTCCCTGACACCACCATAAAGCTAGATGGCAGCTTATTTAACTTTTTTTTTTATACAACCCACTAAGTTGACCTTTTTCCCTCTAATTGGCACTTTTGGTTTTGGGTTTGGGTTTTGCTTTTTTATTTTTTAGAGACAGGGTCTTACTCTGTTGTTGCCCAGGCTGGAGTACAGGAGCATGATCATAGCTCACTGCGACCTTGAACTCCTAGGCTCAAACCATCACTCTACCTTAGCCTCCCAAAATGCTAGGATTACAGGTGTAAGCCACCATGCCCAGCCTAATTGTGTTTTCCTATTAATTTTACATTTTATTAATTATATAAGTAATACATTATAATTATAATTAAACATTATATAAGTTTAAGTTATAAGTAAACATTCTAATAAAATTATAAGTAAACATTCTAATAAAATTCAAATATCACAAATAGAGCCAAGTTCTTTGATTACCACTCCAACTAATGCTTCATCTATTTTGTACTTGCTTTTATTCCTCACATAAGCATCTTTTGATGCCATCGTTTCTCCTCTTTATGATCTTATTCTATAAATTTTTTTTAATCAAAGAAAAATGCAGGATTTTAGAAGTAAAAAGTGCTAAAAAGGAATTATAATAGTCCTCAGGTCTCTCAAAGCAAGAGAGAGATCTATAATTCCTTTCAAATCTTTTAGCTCTTTCTTCAGGCATCTACAAATATGGAGGTTAATTACATATGATTATCTTCCCTTCTTCTTTATTTTTTTTTCTGTAGACAGGGTGTTGCTGTGCCACCCAGGCTAGACTAAATTGCTGGGTCCACGCTATCTTCCTGCCTCAACCTCCGAAGTAGCTGTGTCTGCAGGCATGGACATAGCATCTGGCCATTACTCTTCAATTTTGAAACACTGCCCACTGGCTGTTAAGGGGAATAATGATTTCAGCTTTCTTATTTCACCTCTTCTATTCCTCCCTTTTCCCCAACTTTGTTGATGTCACAATTTTTAAAAATTAAATCCTCGATTACTATATAATTATATAATATGGAAATATTTTTTACTGCAGAGGCAAATAATGTCTGTGGTTACTTTGAACACCTATTGTTTTCCTCAAGTTAAAACTGTATCACTTAGAAAAAAATTTTTTAGTTTTCCTAAAACATATTACTAACTCTTTCTGTGACTACGGCAGTGCTGAAAATATAATTTTCTCCATAGTCAGGTCAGATTCTTTTCCTTAAAGATGGTACATCCAGAGTCTTTGTCTTTGTTGTTTAGGATCAGGGAGACTTGAGTATGTTTGCCTGATGGTGGGCAGGAGAGACCTTGGTAATCAATGGTCCAAGTCCTTGAGGAAGGAGGGTTGGACTTGATCTGCAATCCAGCAGAGAAAGGGCACCTCTTAAATTAAATGTAAGACAAAGAGGGCAGTGCCCGTGGCTCAGTGAGTAGGGCGCCAGCCCCATATACTGAGCGTGGTGGGTTCAAACCTGGCCCCGGCCAAACTGCAACAAAAAAATAGCCGGGCGTTGTGGCGGACGCCTGTAGTCCCAGCTATTCGGGAGACTGAGAATTGCCTAAGCCCAAGAGTTGGAGCTTGCTGTGAGCTGGGATGCCATAGTACTCTCCCAAGGGCGACAAAGTGAGACTCTGTCTCTAAAAAAAAAAATAAATAATAAATAAATGTAAGACAAAGAGAAAAATCGTACTAGGCTGGAGGCATGGTCCAAGCTTGGATCATGAGCAGAAGTAAAGTAAGTTCCCACTTGATGGTTTCTCTGTGACTTGCAGGAGGTGAGGTTAAAGGGTGGGAATGAGGGAGGTGGTAGGCGTGGTGGAGTCTTGGGGAAAGTGGAGAAGGTTGAAATAGAATGTGGGTCAGAATTCCCCTGGGCAAGGCAACCTGCAGGACATGCTCTAGAGGGAAGGAGGAAGGAAAGTGAGGACCACTTGTTTCATCCTCAGCAATGGCGAAGGGTTGGTGGGCCTTTAACCTTTTGCCTCTCTATGGAGGTTTTTCACAGAAAGGAGGTTACCTCAACCAAAACCAGTGTTGTGATGTCAAAACAGATCATTGGAGATCTCAACTGGAATGTGCTCTTCTAAAATATCTGTAAGCTAAGTATGCAATGGTGAGCTAGAGAGAGAGACTGTGTATTAATGATCCATTTTTTTGTTGTTTTTTGACACAGAATCTCACTCAATTACCCTGGGGTTGAGTGTTATGGCATCACAGCTCACAGCAACCTCAAACTCTTTGGCTCAAGTGATCCTCTTACCTCAGCCTCTGGAGTAGGTGAGACTATCGGTGCCCACCACAACACCCGGCTGTTTTTAGACATAGAGTCTCATTCTTGCTCAGGCTGGTCTCAAACTCCTAAGCTCAGGCAATCCACATGCCTTGGCCTCCCAGAGTGTTAGGATTACAGGTGTGAGCCACCGCGCCCAACCTCAATGATCCATTTTTTTTTTCTTTTTTTGAGACAGAGCCTCAAGCTGTGACCCTGGATAGAGTGCTGTGGCATCACAGCTCACAGCAACCTCCAATTCCTGGGCTCAAGCGAGTCTCCAGCCTCCACCTCCCAAGTAGCTGGGACTACAGGCACCCACCACAATGCCCGGCCATCTTTTGGTTGCAGCCGTCATTGTTGTTTGGCGGGCCCGGGCTGGATTCGAACCCGCCAGCTCAGGTGTACGTGGCTGGCACCTTAGCCTGTTGAGCCACAGGCGCCAAGCCATAATGATCCATTTTTAATGCTGTATTTTAGATGTCACTGTGCTGGTTCTTTATATCTTCTCACTTGATTATTTGGAGAAATATGGCACCAAGATTATTAAATGTCTATTGGTGTAGAGTACTGTTCAAAATAAAATCACCACATAATGCTAGTCTGAAGATGCTTAGCATCTAAACAGCCATCTAACTTGGCTTTAAACAAATGAAGTATAAAAAAGCCGTGAGCATTCAACAAATAGACATTTAGAGTGGGTAAGGTGAGCTCCACTGCTTCCATTATGGGTCAGGCCTTTTTCTTTTTTTTTTCTATTTTTGAGATAAAGTCTCACTATGTCACCCTTAGTAGAGTGCTGTGGTGTCACAGCTCACAGCAACCTCCAACTCTTGGGCTTAAGCGATTCTCTTGCCTCAGCCTCCCAAGTAGTTGGGACTACAGGTGCCCGCCACAACGCCCAGCTATATATTTTTTGTTGTTGCAGTTGTCATTGTTATTTAGCAGGCCTGGGCTGGGTTCAAACCCTCCAGCCTTGGTGTATATGGCCATTGCCCTAACCACTGTGCTACGTATGCGGAGCGGGTGAGGCCTTTTTCAGTTGTAAAGAACAAAAATCACAAGAGGGAGATTTACTCACTTGATTAAAAGGTCTCAGAAGTCTGACTGGCTTCCTCTTCCCACCCCTGCCCAAGCCCTGCTTCCCTGTCCGACGACTTCATTCTCACAGAGCTGCTCTCCCTGCCATGGTGAAAATGGCCTTTGCCTCAAGACCAGCCGCCTGACGGAGGGCGTGTACCCCACCTTTCCTTCCTCCCACTCTCTCGGGGAGGGAGAATTCCCGTAGGTGAGTTAACCCGTGGGATGTGCTAGGGAGGAGAAGGGAGGAAAGTGAGGGGCAGGGACCGACCAATTTGCCTGACCCTGGCCAATGGCAAAGAGTTGGGTGTCCTGTGAACAGTGTGAGGACATCAGAGTTTTAAGCAAGAGAGGAACATTTTTAGGTTTGTGTTTTTAAAAATGCTTCTCAGGCTGCTTTGTGGGGAGTGCTCAACAGGGGCAAGAGTGGGAGCGGGGAGACCCACAGGAGGCTGGCTGGGAGTGTAGGGCAGAGGAGATGGCCAGCAGGGCTAAGGTGCTGCTGGGAGGTGCAGAGACGCAGCCGGACTCAGAACTAGACTGGATGCGAGCGTTCAAAACGCCTGAATATTTTCCTGACTCCTTTCTTTCCCAGTTTATGCCATTCCGTCAAATTGAAGGTATGTAATTTCCTCGTCGTTCCTACTACTATTGACAAGGAAACAGTAAAGCCACCATTTTTGTGGACGTTTGTGACGAGTGCTGCTCTAGGTCCCATACACACTCTCCTTGAATCCTCACCTCAGCCCAAAGGGGTAGGCACTGTTACCACCCTTAGGTTAGAGCTGAAGGACTGAGAGGGGGAGGTGACCCGTTCACAGGAGGCCACTCTCATGAGTGACAGAGCTAGGCTCAGAGTCCAAGCAGCCTGCCCTGGGGGTTGTGTGTTTCCAGCCCAGTCCCTCAGTAGCTGGTACGGGGATGGCCCTGCCAACTTCTCAGGGGTCTCCCCTCCTTCAGTCTCTCTTCGGCTCTGTTTTCACTACACTGCTGGACAAATCTGCCTGCAGCTTCCTCTCGATCCTTCCATTTCCCTTCTCCAGAACCACCATGGCTCCCTTTTGCCTCTTTAATCAAATCCTAGAGTCTCTGATTTCAGGGCCATCTGTAATCTCACCCACTCAGCCAATCCAATCTGCTTCCTCACTTTTCTTTTACAGAAGAATTTAACATTTATATCATTTTAACGGTTCATATAATGTACATATTTCATGAGTTGCTATATGGTTTGAGTTGGGAGTTGCATTGAAATAATGCTCTCTTGGTTCAGTGCCCGTAGCTCAGTGAGTAGGGCGCCAGCCACATACACCAAAGGTGGTGGGTTCCAGCCCCACCCAGGCCTGCTAAACAACAATGACAACTGCACCCAAAAAATAGCTGGGCGTTGTGGCGGGTGCCTGTAGTCCCAGCTACTCGGAAGGCTGAGACAAGAGAATTGTCTCTTAAGCCCAAGAGTTTGAGGTTGCTGTGAGCTGTGATGCCATGGCACTCTACCTAGTGAGGGCGACATAGTGAGACTGTCTCAAAAAAAAAAAAAGAAAGAAAGAAAGAAAGACAGACAGAAAGAAAGAAGGCTCTGTTTTAGAATCTTAGTATTCGAGCAATGCCATTCTTTCCAATCATTTTGAGGTTTTCCTCTGAGGTGACAGATGTCTGTTAGTCCAATACAAAATCTTTAAAGACCAGAGGCCTAGGCAACAGTGTATCTGAAAAGGGACTATCTGAACAGTTGTGGGGAGACTTGTCCCTGACCAGCTGTGTCTCAGCTACATACAGGGTCTTGGGGGCCCTGCTGTGGTTTGCCATCCGTCGGTTATTGTGTTTGCAGGAAAACTAGGGGAATCTTTTGACCACCCTACCCTTCCCTGGGAAGCTCAGAGTAGAAGTGAGGGATGTGAAGAAAGTGTGGCCCAGGGTGGTATGGGGCGCTCAGGGCCTGCGCTGTGAAGGGGGAGGCCAGCAGCCCTGCATTCTGTTAAAGGGCTCTGGGTCATTCTCAGGGCTGCTAGGACATGGGTTGTCCCTGCACTGGGGGTGTGAAGGGAAAACCTGGCAGGTAGCCCAGTTTGCTGATAGTCCACAGTGACAGTGAGAAGTCACTGGACTGCTGGAAAGTTATAAACTTGGCCATCTATAAGCAAACTCAAAGGCAGCCGCATAGCTGTGGAGGCTTAGCTCTAGGGCAGCCCTATAACTTACCCAAAATGGGGTTTTTTGAGAGTGAGAAGAGTGAAGTGACAGGCTCATACCAGAGCCTTTCTGGGCCACCTGGGAGATGTGTTCACTCTGTGCAGAACCCAGGCCCTAGAGTCATGGGAAGCCAGCCTTGAATTTTGCCTCTGCCACCAACTAGCAGCACGTCCACAGGCTATTCATTTAACCTTTGCGAATGTTTACTTCTCTGAAAAAATAGGATTAAGTGTACATGCCTCCTCGAGTTGTGAGGAGAGTTAAATTACGTGACCTGCTGTGTGTGAAGCAGTTGGCACAGACACACTGGTCAGTATCATGATCTATCACTATATTTGCATATAATAAATGCATTGAGATTATATTCATAAATGACATGCTATGTATACATGCTGCTCAGATATGTGGATATAATATGTTGCTTTTTTTAACGAACAGTTTGATTTTGGAAAATGAGATTTTCTTTCCTAAAGTACTTAGATTTAGAATCACAGAAACTTAGTAATTGTATGTATGTGGGGGGAATTAAAATCTAAAGTCAGAGCTTTCCCTTTGATAACAAGGTTGGGGCGGGGGGAGAAAGGCCTGTCAGTAATGTAATCACCCTTTGGAGGTGCCTGGGCAAGGGGACTGAGTCGCTGGAGCTCCCGGGGACCCTACAAAGCCCAAGGCCTACTCTGCTGTGTATGTGGGTGGCCAGGTCTGAGGGAAGGGGTGGCATTGCCTGGTGAGGGGAAAGGCTCTCACCTAATGACCTTACCTGAACCCCAACTTTGTGATCCCCAAATAGTCAGCTGATTGGTCATTTGGATTTTCCTCCCCCAACCTGACACCCAAAAGCAGGGCTGGATGCAAATATTCTAGTCAGTAAAAGAAGACTTCCTCCCTCCCTCCCCACCGTGTTACTGGAATTCTGGCTTCTATAGCAGTCTCATAACACAGAATGATTTCACTCCTCTCCCTCTTCCCTTGAGGATGTCACCTGACTAGCACCATCCAAATGCCTAGGAAAGAAGTTAATTCTTGGCAGGCAGTGGAAGTCTTGGGGCATCAGGGTTTAGTCTTCTCAGGGAACCTGGGATGAGAAAGGCTGTGACCTCAATCAGAGATAAGCCAGTCTGAACTGACAGGATTCTGCTTGGGAGATGCTGAGAACCATCTATCCCCAGATGCCACAGCCCGCCCCATGCCCCCTCTGGGCAGCCATTGGCCTCTCTAGGCCACGCCTCCTCTGGGGTACCTCTCCCTGGGGGAACTGGAGCACCATCTCAGCCCCAGGCTTCTCTGGATTCTGATGGCCTTACAGTGTCTCTAGCCTGTCCACATTCCAGAGGATTTCATCCTGAGACGTTTTCAGGTCCCCAGATTTGTCACTGTTTCTAGCACCTGTCCTTCAGGGCTGTGTGGAGCTGGGGAGTTGGGCCCTCAGCTGGACGCTCACTCGTTGGATGGGCACTTGTTTCCCCATGTTGGCCACATAGATTGTGAGGTTAGACTTTTGCTGTAATAAAATCATACATTACTGCATATTGTGGTGTGGTGTGACCAAAAAAAAATAACACTTGATCTTTGTTCCCAGTCCCTGGCACAGGACTCCAAAAACCTGGGAATTTCCTTAGTGATAGAAATATCTTTTCTTAGTTGTATAAGTGCCTTTCACCCTTCCAGAGTTTATACTGAGTTGATTTTTGGCTGGAGGCTCCTAGTTAGCTTCAGGATAGGGAATAGTCCACTGAACACAATGAGAGGGTTGGAACTTTTAGTCTCATCCTCATTCTTGCACTGGGGAAGGGAGAAGGGCTGGAGATCAAGTTCCATCACCAATGCCAGTGCTGTAATCAGTCATGCCCCCATAAGGGAACTCCACAAAACCCCCTAAGTGATGCAGTTTGGAGAGCTCTGGCTAATGAACACGTGGGCACTCCATGCCCCTTTGCCCTGAGCATTTGTTCCATTTGGCTATTCCTGAGTTGCATTTGCTATAATAAGCCAGTATGTAAACCGTTTCCCTGAGTTCTGAGTCACTCTAGCAAATTATCAAACCTGAGAGGGGGTCATGGGAATCCCTGCATTTGTGGTCAGTTGGCCAGAAGTGTGGGTAACCCAGGCACCCCATTTGTAACTGGCATCTGAAGGGGGGTTTGTGGAACTGAGTCCTTTAACTTGTGGGATCAAATGCTAACTTGGGGTAAATCATGTCAGAATTAAATTGAATTGTTGGACACCCACTGGATGCCCAAGAATGGGAGAATTAGGAGCCATGAGGAAAAGTCCCAGATGTTTAGTGTCAGAAAGAATCCAAGATGTAGACTTTTAGGGATTCTTGGAAATATTTGAAAATGGGAGAGTTAATTCTGAAATTGTTAAGTATGTGGATGATTTTATCAAAAATTTTTACTCCATAATGAATATTCTGGAAATAATTCCAGCTTCATGTTATTGCTTTGCCTTGGCCCCGCCTCACCCCACTCTGCCACAACCCCAAAACCTCCCTTCTCCCCTGTCTGTACCTGGGTCTGTGTACTTCGGGGACCTGGAGAAAGGATGTAGCTGACTATCCGCTTGTGGCAGATGGTTGGAAGGATGGTTGTAAGTTGACTTTGCTTTCCTTTTGCTTACAGAACACTTTTAACATCCCTACTAAGAAAGTATCTCTGGATGTATTTCTGCCCAATGAAAGGAGTATTAAAGTGGAAATTCTAACATCAGATACTGCTGAAAGAGTCCTAGAGGTAAGCTTTGTCTTAAACTCCAACTCCAGAACAGAGTTTGGGAATAATTTTGTTTGAAAAGCAGGGCTTAGGAAATGGTTACCTTCCAGAAGCTTCCTGCCTGTTTTTTTACTCTGCGGGTGACTTGTCTGCAGAGGTGCATTCCTTGGAGACTTTCCAAGGAACTTTCCTTGGAAGGAAGTTCTCTGTGGACCTTCCAAGATCCAGCCGATCCACAGAGGCTCTCTGATGTCTCCCTATGGGCACCAATGTCCCAGAGATCTCCTAGGTCCCTCCTAGAGCTGCTGTCACTTCCCTGGAAATATGCACACTACTTTATTATGGGATGCCCCCGGGGGTGGGAGCAGGAAGTGGGACGAGCCTGGCTGAGTGTGAAACAGGCCATACTCAGGTGACAGTTCCTGGCAGAGGGTGATAGGGAATTTCTTTTCGTTTTTGTTTTTTTTTGAGACAGAGTCTCACTATGTTGCTCTCAGTAGAGTGTTGTGGTGTCACAGCTCACAGCAACCTCCAGCTCTTGGGCTTACATGATTCTCTTGCCTTAGCCTCCCCAGTAGCTGGGAATACAGGTACCTGCCACAATGCCTGGCTATTTTTATTGTTGTTGCTGTTGTTGTTGCTGTTGTTGTTGTTGTTGCTGCTGTTGTCATTGTTGTTTAGGAGGCCCAGGCTGGGTTCAAGCCCACCAGCCCCGGTGTATGTGGCTGGTGCCCTAACCACTGAGCCAATAGGGAATTTCCTGAAGTCTTCTTTTCCCCTCTAGGAAAGACTCGTGAAATCAATGCTTGGTGGGTCTAATTCTGGGCCAGAGCTGAGTTTTAGTCAGCTCTTTGAGGAGTGAGGGGTGGGACCCAGAGCTGCTGAGGACATGCTGCTGTCTCACACCCACATACTGCTCCCACGGCCAGCTCCCAGGCCCTTTTCCTTTGGAGAAATATTCCTCCAGAGAAATATGCAAGAAAGAATAAGAAGTTATAAACATGAAAAGTTGGAAAGTTTCCAGGATCTTTCAAAGAACAGAAAGTTCTTGTGCTGGGGTTGTGGTACCTGGCCCCTCTGAGCTGGGACACCAAAGTATTCCCATTTGGGGGCTGAGCTGCCAGGCCTGCCTTCACCTAAGCTTCTGTCTCCTCTTTCCAGGCTGGAGATTCAAGCCTGCCCATGCCCTTCTGGCCTCAGTGGAGTGGTTTTCAGATTAGGAAACACCCTTTTTCTTCCCAGTCATCATAAATACCCTGCCCCAACTTTCCTCGGCTCTGTATTCCCCACGTGGTTGGACAGTATCTGCAGCACCTTGCTGCTGAGACCACTTGTTAGGCATTTCCAGGCTCCCACTCCTCCATCCCACAAGTCCTGCTGATTCTGTAAACCAGACCTCTCCATACTTACAGCCTCTCCATTTCCTCCTCTCCCTCCCCGGGTCCCGACCTCCGCTCCAGCCCTCAGCATTTTTTACCTATATTTCTGTAGCCGCCCACCGACAAGTCTCTTTGCTCTCAGTCTTGCCAATCTCTTCTGCAGATTTCCAGAATAATTTTTCTAAAAAGTGTCAAAAGCCCTTGATGCTCAGTGGAGTTTGCACTCAAAATAAAAAGCACAAAAACACAGTTCCCTAGATTGCCTGGGGCCTGCAAAGTAGGGGACAGTCACATAAATGAAGCAAGAGGAGGGTGAGCTCCGCAAACCCAGATGCCTCTGGGCCAGGCAGGTTGCTCGGGGGTGCTGCTGCAGGAGGGAAGATAATTTGGAAATGGTTGGGACTCTGCAGAACCGGGAGCATCTGTCCTGCCTACAGGCATCTTTGTTGACATGTTTCCACCCTGGACTCACTGGCCAAACTAGACATACCTGCAGGTGAAGGTAGCGGTGGCGTTAGTTTGGGGTCCTATCTTCTGGGTTTAGGATGAACCTTAGATTCAGATAACAACTATGCACCCCTTAACGATGTGTCAGTCAATTCTGGATGGTGATCCCATGAGATGATAGTGTGATATTTCTATATTTACATACACAAATACTCACCATTGTGTTATAACGGCCTACATTAGTCACACAGTAACGTGCTGTGTAGGCTTGTAGCCTACGAGCACTAGGCCCTACCATGTAGCCTGGGTGTGTAGCAGGCTAGACCTTCTAGGCTTGTGTCAGTTTCCTCTGTGATGTTCGCCCAACAATGAAATGGCCAAGTGATGCATTTCTCAGAATATATCCATGTAATTAAGTGATGCAGGACTGTGTTGTGCTGCCCCACGGTGGCTGTGTGAGTTTGGGTAAGTTACTTTACCTAAAGACAACGTCTAAGTAGTTATTGAAATGGTTCACGTCCTATAAATGTGGTTATTGATCATTACTGGTGGCAGAGTTGGTATCAGAGGGAGCACTGAGCAAGTACCGAGTGGGGCAGTCCCTCCGAGGCTCCACGGTACCACCTGTTCTGTCCATTTCCCTTGAAACTCATAGCTGGCATTTGCTGAGGCACACTCGTGGGCTTAGAGAAAATGAGCTTTCCTTCCTTCAACTGCATTGGCTTGTGAGAAACTCGAGCCTGAGATTAGGTAAGTTTAACTGGAGGTTCCACCCTGGAAGTGGTAGTTCCCATAAAAGGAAAAGGGAGCAGGCTCGGTGCCTGTGGCTCAACGGGCTAAGGCGCCAGCCATGTACACCTGAGCTGGCGGGTTCGAATCCAGCCCGGGCCCACCAAACAACAATGACGGCTGCAACCAAAAAAAAAAAAAAAACTAAATAAATAAATAAAATAAAAATCTTTAAAAAAAAAAAAAAAAAAGGAAAAGGGAGCACTTGGCCAGCTACAGATGTGAAGTCCCTTCCTGGGGCTGGCAAATTCTCTGGCTTGCATGAAACCAGTATTTAAATTTTCTAATTCTTAAATCATCTTCGCCATCTTCATCACACCAGCTGCCATTCCCACCTTGCTTCCTCGGGTTTGCCTCAGCCAATCCGGACTTTTCCTTTCCCAGGGCTCACTAGGGACAGCAGCAGGCAACGGCCTGGGGCTGCTCCAGTGTTGAGGTATGTTAACATTTGTGAAGAGAGAAAATATTACTGCCTCTTTTGCTGATGCCCACTGCTCGCAAAAGAAAGTTTTATATTTACATCTGTGTAAATTCTAAAAAGCTTCTCTGTTCTTTTTTTTGATCCCACTCTTCTTTATCTGCTGCCTTGGTACATTTTTCACCAAATGGATAAAAAGAGAGAGAGATAGGATTGGAGTGGACAGGGTCAGATTTACTGTAGGAAAGAAGTCTTTCCTACACAATACCTACCACACAGTCACCTCACGCATGGAAGAGCTCTGTGTTTTGCTCTCGGATGTTTTGCAAGGGTGTGTGTGTGGGGGGAAGCATGACAGAAGGGGAATGGGAATCGCGTCGTGGAGTGAAGGTTGTGAAACTATTCCTGAGCTTTTCTTTATTTTCAAAGCCATGGCTGAGAACACCCACTCATACCAGCCACCTAGTCAGACTGCCTGCTGGGTAATTGCAGATCTCTGACAAGAAAAGGGCCCCTTTAAGCCTGGTATTTGTATAACCGCCACCGAGAGAACTGAGAGCCGTGGTTGCTCCTCTGCAGTGCTGGGGAGGCGAACCCGGGTGTGGTACAGAGGCGGCTCAGCAAGCTAAGACTGGGGGGAGAGCAAGGAAAATATGAGAGCCCAATCTTCAAGAGGGCCAGGCTGGGGGAGAGGGGCGGTGAGATAGCCTGTGGTCATGTGGAAGATCCTCTTACAGCCTGAAGACCAGATGGTAGAAATGAAACCATTGGTGTCAAAATGAAAGTCGTTTGATGTAAAGGCCAAAGAGGAAAGTGAAATGAAGCAGCTTGTACCTGGCATCTGAAGTTTTCACGGAGCAAATGTTATAGTAAATTACGCTTGACCATCACAGGAGGCGCCAGGAGAAGCAGGCCTGGAGTGACAAAGGGAAACAGTAGCAGGTGCACATTGGTAGGCCACCAGGGCGGCGGGGAGTGGCCCTTTCCTGAGTGTCTGGCAATCCAGCCCACAGAGGGGTAAGTTAATGTGCACCCTCCACGGGCAGATATCACAGGACGGATGTTCCTGGGACGTGTCTGCTGATGGCTGCTGCCTTCCACAGGACAATACAGACCAAAGTAACCCAGGAGATATGTCCATATCTGAGATGGACAGCCTCTGTCCATTGTAGTGGTACTGATTTTTATTTTCCTTGCTCTAATTTTTTATATTTCTAGATGCTCTAAAATATGTACTATTTTTAGATTCCAGAAAGCTTTCTTTGAATGTCTGCTTACCCACAAGGGCACTTTGAACTGATGTGTGCAGGCAATTTCCAATTCTGCATGTCAGTTGGGAAGCACAGTGGATACTCCTAACCTTCTCCCTTTTTGCTTGTCTTTGGGTCAAGGTGGTGTCCCAGAAAATTGAACTTTGTCGGGAGCTCTTGGACTACTTCGGCCTCTTTCTCTTTCGGTTTTGCAAGAAAGGCAAGCTCTCTGGTAAGAATGCAAGAAGAAATGAGGGCATCCAGGAGATGTGTGTGCAGGGGGACAGCCCAGGAGGTGGGAGAGTCACAGCAGGAGCCAGTCGCCCCCTCCCCCCCGGGGATAGTCTCTGCTACTGTTCTTGGCCCCTGCGGCAAAAGCTTGAGGGGTGGAAGGTTGCATCTTTGTTCAGGGAGAGCTGTGGCCAAGCAGCTCCAGCAAGACCTCCGGCCATCCCAGCAATCCCCAGTCCCAATCCTGGTGTCCTTCTCAGTCCACATCACACCCTCCTGAGGATGACAAGTGCTGGACTCCAGGTGTCAGGACCTCCCACTCCAGCATGATTTCTCCCTGTTAAGGAATATTTGACATAAAAGAGATGATAGAAATAAGTTCTTAGATTCTTATTTTGAAAGTTTCATGAAATAGTGTAAGAAGCCAGTCCGATTCACATCAATTGGCTTTTCTCCACAGTGTGTTTCTAGATGTTACAAATGTTTTTCTAGTCATCTAGTGGTATCAGCAATATTAAAGTAGTTTACATATATCCTCCAGAAGCTGTGCGGTAGAGGTTTTGAGTCGCAAGTTCAAGGGCCCCAGTGGTGGCATGGCCCCAAGGCGCTGTGATGCGCTGATGAAGTGCTGGATGTCTCTGGACCTATTTCTTCATCTATAGCACAGTGTGAAATATCCCCTACTCGAGGAGCAGGTATTTTGTGAGGATATTTATTCTTTGAATGAACTTCAGAAAGTTAAAAACTATATGCAAATGCAAGAGAATATTCTTATTGTGATTTTATTATTTCTAGTAATAATGTTTTATTTCTCATTCGAAAGCTGCTGTATGTGAACTTTTTGTGCTGTTTCAACCAATAAGACTGCCTCTCTCCCTTCTCTAGTGGTGAAAAAGTTGGCGGACTTTGAACTCCCTTATGTTAGTCTTCGAAGTTCTGAAGTCGAGAACTGTAGAGTTGGACTCCGAAAGTGGTAAGTACTTGAGTACAGAAGGCCTTTAAGGACATCTCACCACATCCCACTCTGGCCTGTCAGGTGGAGACCAGAGACTTGGGGAAAGTCATGGGAAGAGCAGTGAAGCCGAGAGAAGATAGCGTGAGCCAGAGTGCTTATCCTACAGATCAGGATGTTGAGGCTGACTTTTACCAGTCTCAGGTGGACCCTCGGGGGTGTTCAAATGTGGAAGGGGACCATCCATTCGACACCTCTACTGAGAGGCAATCAAGAAGGGAAGGCTCGAAAAACAGGAGCAGGCCAGGGAGGCTCGAAGCAGGTAATGGAGATAAATTGCCGGCCATGGGTTTGCTTTGCAAAGGATTACTAACCGTATTAACAGAAGGAGTTTGGTGATTATCACAAGACCTGATTCCTCTGTTGAAGTGTGGTGTTCTCTGAAGGCCATGGGTGGATTCAGCCGATTTGCTGTGAATTTGAAGTATTGGGCTTATGCTCCTAACAGATAGCATTGCATACCAGGGCCACCCATATTCCTAGATTGATAGGACACAAGTGTCCCTCTGCAGAAAATACTATCATTTCCCCCAGGAATATGGGGTCCTGTGGAGAATAAGCAAATAGAAAATAGCAATAAGAAGCAGCCCACCCCACTCCTATAAACTTTAGTTCCCACCATTCATTACCATGACTATATTACATGTGCTTAGGTTCACCCCTAAGGAAAGGCATTTTGAAATCTAGGAAGAGTAGTTAGCTTGGCCTCACTAGAGCCCCAGTTTGTGGCTTTAAATTTTGGAAAGAAGATCTCAGCAAAGCTAGAGGTTCATACACTACTGTTCAGAAGTACTCTGAGAAATGGTCAAAATTGTGTGCCATAGCACCCTGAGAAAGACAGAAGGACTCAGTTCCATTTATGTGTTTAGAGAACAGCTGTTCTGGAAGCTGCTTACACTGAAGTGATGGCTGAGCATGGTTGTTCCTGGGACCAGAATATGTGAATCTAAGTCCCAGCTCGCTCAGGTTTTAGCTGTAGATAACCTTAGCCTAAAGGCCTCAGTTCTTTTATCTGTAAAATGGGAATAATAGTGCCTACATCATAGGATTATTGTGAGGGTTAAATAAAGTAATCCCATATGCTCAGTAAGTTTTGGTTATGTTTGTTACTGTTATACTGATGATAATGATTATAGTAAGCAAAAGAAGACAAAATCCCTGGGGCTTAGATTTTGTTGTTGTTGTTTTTGCTCATGAGCTGTCCTGAAAACTTGAGATCAAAGGAGCAATGAGGATTCTGTTCCTCACCTTGCAGCTGGAATTAGGCTTTGCCTGTGTCTTCACTTAATAGGTAAATTCTAGAATAAGCACAAGATAAAACATCTTCTACCCAATCATAGGCCAGCGTCTAGGATCCAGCAGATTGCCTTTGCTTGTGGGAACTTGTGTGTTAGAGCTGGGGACCAGAACCTGTGAGGGGAGAGCCTGGTGGAGGACCCCAGGTGCCTCGCCCTCTTTCCATTGCCTTTGCTTGTGGGAACTTGTGTGTTAGAGCTGGGGACCAGAACCTGTGAGGGGAGAGCCTGGTGGAGGACCCCAGGTACCTCGCCCTCTTTCCTTGCTAGGTAAGCACAGGGGCAAGGTCCAAAAGCTGTATATTCAGAACAGGTGAGGCCTCGTGGTAAGGTCTAGTTGGAGATTTAAGGATTTTTCTCTAAGAATTCTCTGGGTCCTCTCTCCAGGGTGATGTGGTCACTTCCAGACCAGAGGGAGCCTGCCCTGGCCTCTCAGAGCCCCAGTCTGGGATGGGTCAGAGCGTCCTCTAACTCTCTGTTGCATTGGTTGCTGTGCACATCGGGCCTCTGGGACGCGCGAGGATGTACCTAAATGGAGTGTGAAGTGTGCAACCCTGATTTTCCTGGTCTAAGCCCACCCATCGGTCAATTCGCCCTACGATTCTGAATGTAGATGCTCTGCCTTACCTTCTTGTTAGCTCTAGATCAGCCACAGTGCGTTGTTTCCTGACAGTTCCTGTCTTTTCTTAACATGCTACCCTGCATATGTGGTGACTCGTTTCAGTTCATCCTGGTGATCCTGGGTCTAAAGGACTGATGTGGAGCCTTTGCTTTTTGCAAATCACTCTGTTAAAGTGCAGAGAGACAACTCCGGATAGGACCCAGCCCCTGGTCTCGGGGTTCTTCACATATGGTGCTAAGAAAATTTGATCAGAGCGGTGGTCAGGATGCAGACAGGGTGCTGAGGAAGTACAGAGGATGGGTGGCTAACACAGCCTTGGGGAGTAGAGACCAGTGGTGAGGACCGAGGCTTGCAGAGCAGGGCGGATCAGTCAGGGAAGGAGGTTGGTGTAGGAAGTCTCCCAGGTAGGGAGAGAAGAGAGAAAGCAGGGTTAGAATGCAGTGCTGGGGTGGGGATGGTAGGAGATGGAACCGGAAATGAGAGCAGGACTGGGTCCACCGAGGGCCTGGGAAGCAAGTAGGGTAGATGATCTGACTCCCAGGGCTATGAGAGTCTCCAGGGGTACTCAGGGAGGAGCACTCGGGTTAGGATGTGAAGAGTGAGGTTGAGAGAACACAAATGAAGCAGAAAGCCTAAGGAGAAGGTTACTAGAGAAGCTCAGGCTGTGAGGGTGGCCTGGGTGCAGGGTGATGGCTATGGGAGTGGGTCCGTATAGGGCAGATGACTCTGCCAGGCCCTGAGAGGAGGGCAGAGGCAATCCAGGACTTGGCATTCAAGAGGGAGGCTGAGTGTGAACAGGGATATGGACTATTCCCACTAGAACTTTTGGTTTTGTTTACATCTTTACTTTCAGAGGCCTCCAGGTAAAAGCTTATAGAATCAAGAAATTAGGAAAGAAAAGAGGTGGGGGGGACACATAGAAGATAGACAAGTATAGATAGGGGTGTGGCTTTGTTAGCAAAGGGGCCCTGCTTCATAGGGCAGAGGGCCTCCACTCTCTAAAGCACTCACTCCCGGGCGTGCCATTTCCACGGCACGTGAATTACACCAATGCTCCTGAATTATGCAGGTATCTGGATCCAGCCCTTGACTCCATGCTGATGGGCTGCAGAGCGGCCATAGATTTGCTCTATATGCAGGTGAGTGTTGCCAAGAATCCTCAGAAGACCATGTGTTACACGCTATTTGGTTTAGAACCATTAAAAAAATGTGGTAGATAATCATTCTATATTCATACCTAGAATAGGCAAATTCATATCAACAGAGGTTACCAGGGGCTAAGGTGAGGCGGGAAGAAGTTATTATTTAATTGATACAAGTTTTTGTTGGGTGCTGATGAAAAACTTTTAGGTAGAGATAATGGTGACAGTTATTCAACACTGTGAATGTTTACACGTATAATGCCACTGACCTGTCACTTAGGAAGGGTTAAAATAAGTGTTGGGCGGTGCCTGTGGCTCAATAGAGTAGGGTGCTGGCCCCATATACTGGAGGTGGCGGGTTCAAACCCAGCCCCGGCCAAAAACTGCAAAAAAAAAAAAAAAAAAAAAAAAAAAAAAAAATATATATATATATATATATATAAATTTTATTTTGTATATATTTTATTATGCCTTAAAAAAACAAAAGAAGAGCAGTTTAGAAAGAGGAATAAAAAGAATTCTACCTCTATTTTAAATTGCTCTCTGCATTTGCAACCCTCTGCATTTACAGAGGGTGCCAAAAAAATGTATGCACATCTTTAGAAAGGAACAAACTGTATTAAAAATGTAATCCTCAAGTCACATTTGACTTCTGCAATTATAAGACATACAAGATACAATATACAAGATGGCAAACTTTACTGATATATATTGAGTATTTTAATTTTAATATAGTCTGTTCTTTTCTTAAAATGTATTTACTTTTGGGGCAGTGCCTGTGGCTCAAACAAGTAGAGCGCTGGCCCCATATTCCAGAGGTGGCAGGTTCAAACCTAGCCCTGGCCAAAAACTGCAAAAAAATAAAAAATAAAAAAATAAAATGTATATACTTTTTTGGCACCCTCTGAAGAATCCCTAATAAAGTCACTCATGACCCTGACTTTCACTCTAGCATACCCCTCTTTTCCCTGAGCCAACGAACAGCCTTACCTGCTCTGACTTCATACCCACGTAGCCCATACAGTTGTATAGGGCCCTTTGCTTGTTTGATCATCTGCGGTTGAAATTCTTAATTATTTTTGAACCAAGAACTTGCATTTTTATTCTTCACAGATAGGCCCTGCACAGTATGTAGTTGGTCCTGCCTATCCCTCCCCCTTAGCCTCCAATAAAATAAATTCAGAGCTTGGCCTCTGTTCCCTTCCCCTGCCTGGTGTGGTGGAGCTTCTGCCAAGTTGTAACATGATGCACCCAGCACGTTACCCAACCTCAGTTCTCCACCTGCTCTACCAGACACTTCAAGTGTGCACGCTCACCAGCTCATCACGCCAACATCTTCAGGGACCTGACGCTGCCCAGGCCTGGCTGGACCATTTGGAGAGGGAGACTTGGAACCTTCTTTCAGGGAGTCCCCTGAGAATATCCTATAATCTGTTCTCAAGCAACAGGCAGGGTGATGGTCACAGCTCTGCTAGGGCTGCCTCCAACTCAGGAGGTAGAATTTTGAAAAGAGGAGAGAGGTTATGGTCCAGTCATTACTTTTGATGAGCTTTTCAAAGAGACTAGGAAACAATAAAACCTATTGTATAACTTTGGGCACAACAAAAAGGTCAATGGGCCTGTAATCCCAGCACTCTGGGAGCCCGAGGGGGGTGGATTGCCTGAGCTCAGAAGTTCAAGACCAGCCTGAACTAGAGGGAGACACTATCTCTAAAAATAGCCAGGGTTGTGGTGGGTACCTATAGTCCCAGCTACTCAGGAGGCTGAGGCAAGGGAATCACTTGATCCCAGGAGCTGAGGCTGCTGTGAGCTATGACGCCAGCGTACTCTACCGAGGGCAACAAAATAAGACTCTGGCTTTAAAAAAAAAAAAAAAAAAGGTCAATGGGTAGATTTGGATGTTTTGGCTTACTAAAAAACATAAAAAAGAACCTCACTGTGTACTTCCTTTCTAAGAAATCAAGACCACAGAGTTTTTCTAAATCCTAAAGAGGCAAATCAAAATATCATTTATTAAATGTTTAATAATCACTATTATATTTGTATGGCCAGAATAGAGCTTGAGGTCATTTCATAATATACTTCCATCCACATATAATCATGTCCAGTACACTTACACCCACGTTATGAGTTGGAGCTGAATTTACCATTTTAAATGTTCATTAAAGCTGGCAGCCATTGTATCCTTGCCATTATGATACACTGTATCTGGTTTTTGTGATGTCAAGTCCTTAGTTGAGGACACATCACCTATTCTAGTGTCCTTCCTGTGGGAACTACAGTCCTGATGACAGGGCTTCCAGTTCCCACTGTGGTGAGAGGGAGGTCAGAACTGTCAGCCCCATGCTGTGATTTCTTAATCTGTCTTCATTAAGGAGTTGTAAACCAGGGAGAAATAGATGGTGGTATTTCCTCTGCTCGCAGCTGGCAAAAAGAAAGCTCACTGAATTGCAGTTTCCGAAGTGAAGTCTGTGCCTTGCTCTGCCCCTAGCCCTCTCTGTGTGCAGTCCTGGCCAGCCACTTCATCCTTCTGAACCACAATGTCTCCCTAAGTGATGTGATTGAACTAATAATGTCTAAGGGCTCTCCCAGCTTTAACAGACTGTTCTATTCAAATCTTTTTGCATGGCGAAATCTTCAAAATATTGTAGTTGTTCTCATAATGCTCTTACCGTTGTCATCATCATCATTGCTGTCATCGCCTGAGTCTGAGTGGAGGTCCTGAGAAGTCAAAAGGCAGCAGCCTTCCTTTGGGAAGCTGCCCTTGGCTCTCCTTGAAGAACATGCCTTCCTCCCTCCCTGTTCCCGTGGTATGTTGTCTAAATCCTCTGTTCCAGCACCTCACACCCAGCATTGCTAGTACCCTCACCAGACTCTGAATGGCCAAGGACAGAGACTGTGTTTCCTTCCTGTGTCCTGGGTGCCTCGGACACGTGGATGACTGCCAAGCGGTCAGCCTTTTAAAAAGTTAACTCAACAAAGCTCTTAGGAGATCTGATCCATGGCAAGAAATGAAGTCATTATCATTAACTATTGAAAAATACTCTGTTGTTTGTTTTGCAGTTTTTGGCCGGGGCTGAGTTTGAACCCTGCACCTCCGGCATATGGGGCCGGTGCCCTACTCCTTTGAGCCACAGGCGCCGGCCCCAAAAATACTTTGTTATTTCAATAAAGACCTTCACCGTAAAAAATTTTTAAAAAATTCAAAATGTCATATTTAAAAGCATATTTCTAAGTCAGAGCCACTATTTTAGTGTAAGACTTAAGATAATTTTTACTGGCTTGGCGCCTGTGGCTCAACGGGCTAAGGCGCCAGCCACGTACACCTGAGCTGGCGGGTTCGAATCCAGCCCGGGCCCGCCAAACGACAAAGACGGCTGCATCCAAAAAATGGCCGGGCGTTGTGGCGGGCACCTGTAGTCCCAGCTGCTTGGGAGGCAGAGGCAAGAGACTCGCTTGAGCCCAGGAATTGGAGGTTGCTGTGAGCTGTGATGCCACAGCACTCTATCCAGGGTGACAGCTTGAGGCTCTGTCTCAAAAAAAA